>JAQQSZ010012406.1:0-12019 GCA_028646595.1 Phalanger gymnotis | reverse complement strand
TACTGTGGCAATTGATCAGTCACAAATTTTACTTTGAGCATCTGGTTGCCATTATCACCCACTCTGCTTACTTAAAAGTCCTTTGTTGATATTGCCACCATTTTAATCTGGTCCTGTACAGCCTGTGCAAAAGGAAGTCTTTTGAAGCCAAATCATTTCAGTAGCCCAAAGAAAGCCAAACTTTCAGGGACAGAGGACTCCTTTGCCTAGGTTAGGGCTTCACAGGCATGTGCAGGAACATTGCTCATCACTATCATGGAGTAGGCATGGAGAAAACTTAATCAGGTGGATGAGATGGGAAATCTCAGGAAGCTGGATAGTTTCCTGGCTGTTCTTTGCAACATAGCTTCATTATTTGGTTAAGAATGCTGTAGATTCCCAAAGAATTGGGACCTATTCCAAAGCGAAGGATAAGTGACTTTTGGATTACCAATAGCCCTGCTCAAATCAATTCAGCTCATGAAGCATTTGCTGAGTGTCTGCTTCATGCCTAGCAAATTGCTAAACAGTAAGTGAAACATAAGGGATGTGGTCCTTATATTTTAATAGCTTATAGTCTAGGTGGGGAGAAAAGACAGAAATACAGGAGCAGGGTTAAGAGGACCTCCAGGGTCATGTGATCTAACTTACACCAGAGCAGCTATCCTTTCTACAAAATACCTAAGGAAGTGGTTATCCAGCCTCTGATCAAAAAATAATTCTCCTATGTTGGGACACCCTCTACTTCCAGAGGCAACCTGTTCCACCTTTAGATGGTTCAAAATATTGGGGACTTTTCTCTGACATCAAATTAAAATCTGTGTCTTTATGAATTCCATTCTTCGCTTCTTCTCTTGCCTTCTGGGGCCAAATGCAACATGTCTAATCCTTCTTCCATGTGACAACCGTTTGTGTGACACCTTCTTCCATGTGACTCCCTCCCCCAAATAGCAAGCATGTACCTTCCAAGTGTTCACTTTCCTGGGCAAAACAAACCAATCATCATTCGACATGGATTCATGTCCCCTTATCATCCTGATCACTCTCTGTCTGATGAACTTCATCTTGTCGATCAAAGTCTTTCTTAAAATGTATCATCCAGAAAGCATTCAAAGTCAAAGTCCTTTGGATTTAGTGTGATCAGGGCAGAGGACAACTAGACTCTTGCCCTCCTCATTCTGGACACTTTGCCATCTTAATTCCTAGGATGGAATTAGCTTTTTATGACTGCCTTGTCAGCCTGTTGATTCACATTGAGTTTGTTGTCTACTAAAAAAAAAAAACAACCCCAAAACCAAGATCTCTTTCCCTGAACAACTGTTTCTCAAAACTAGAGCCTGAGTCCTCTCTTGGTCATTAACCAAAGGTGTGACTTTAAGAAAATTGATCCACCTCTATGAGCTGCAATTTCTTCACCTATAAAATGGAAATGATAATACAACTGTCTACCTCACAGGTTAGTTGATAGGATCCAGTGAGACAATGTTTGTGAAAGCAGTTAAAAACTATAAAACTCTTATGCAAATGTGAGTTATTGTTGTAGTGCCATAGGTTTGGGATCTAGATAGAACCTTATGGATTGTCTGGCCCAACTGGTTTATTTTACAGATGAGGAAATTAAGGCCTAGGGAAATGCCTCCTACCTGTTCTCTTTCTTTTTCTCTTTCTCTTCCTTCCTTTTTCTTTCTTTTTCTCCTTCCTTCCATTTTTCATTCTTTATATTCATTTCTTATATTTTATTTTCTTTTTAAATGTTTTGTTGATGCTTTTTTAATGTTAGTTATTTTCCAATGACTTCCCATTTATCTCCATTAGAACATTCTACTTTCAACAAATTCATGTGAATGAATGAAAAATGTATATTAAGCAACTGATATGTACCAGGCATAGTATTAGACATTAGAGGTACCAATGGAAAAAAAAAACAACCCTTGCCTTCAAGAAGCTTATATTCTAAAAGGCAGTGACAACACATATGGAGAAGTGGTGGCCAGGATGAAGAGGCTTTTATATTTTTTTTCTCTAGGGAAGGGGAAGGGAATGAACATTTGCATAGCATCTGCTATATGCCAACTAAATGCTTTTTAGAAATATTATCTCATTTGATTCTCACCGAAGTTCTCCGAGGTAGATAACATTATATAGATATAATTATTATCTTCCTTTTTACAGTAGAAGCAGCTTAGGCAGAGAGAGATTAAGTGACTTGCCCAAGGTCATACAGACACCTGTCTGAGGCCAGTTTGAATTCAAGTCTTCCTGACTCCAGACCAAGCACTCTACAGGAATAGTGACTGGAGCCAAGGGCTCTAGTTTTTGCTTTTTTCATCATTCCATGGACCCTAAGGCAGAATGCCTAGGGGTTGAAGTTCCCTTCCCTTCAGCACAGTATACAAGCCTGCTGATGAGCTGGTGGTAAGATATTGAGGGTGGAAGTATTCTATGCATGAGGTGAAGACTGTGAAGGGAGGCGGTTAGATATAGTAAGGTGAATGTGTACTCATTTATGTATCAAGAGAGCTCAGCTCTAATTCTAAATGAACTGAAAAAAATAGATAAAGAAAGGATCCTATCATATTACTTTTATGACACAAATATGTCCTTGACACCTGAACTAGAGAGACCGAACAGAGAAAGAAAACTATAGACCAATTTCCCTAATGAATGTTGATGCAAAAATTTTAAATAAAATATTAACAAGGAGACTACAGGAATATATCTCAAAGACCACACACTATAAGCAGGCTGGATTTATACCAGGAATGCAAGACTAGTTCAATATTAGGAAAACTAGAATTTACTGTCTTAAGAATAAAAACAACAAAAATCATATGATTGTGTAAATAAATGTAGAAAAAGTTTTGGACAAAACACAATACTCATTTCTGTTTAAAAAAACAAACTTGAGAAGGCACAGGAATAAATAAAGCTTTCCTTAAGATGATAAGTAATATCTATCTAAAACCAAGAGCAAGCATTATCTGTAATGGAGATAAGTTAGAAGCCTTCCCAATAAGATCAGGGGAGAAGCAAGGATGCCAAAGATCACCATTACTGTTCAGTCTTATACCCAAAATTCTAGCTATAGCAATAAGATGAGAAAAATAAATCAAAGGAATAAGCATAAAGATAACCCAGAGTAGCAATCCAAAGCTTATTTGATTAATTCACTCAGGGAAGGAAATATGGCCTTCTTGAGGTTTAGTTTTGAAGGTGCTACTTCAGGTGGGAAGAGGGCAGAGGCAAAACAGATGACAAAATATCTAGGAGAGAGAGAGTGAAGCATGGTCAAGGAAAACCAATCACTGCACTGATCAGGTCCAAAAAAATATGACTCTATCTATAGCTTACCTGTCCTCTGGGAAGATGAGGGAAATACATTCTACTATCAGTCTGCTGATGTCCTGACTGGGTACTATATGCATCAGGGTTCAGAATTCTTTCAGCATTGTTATTTTCTTTACGTTATTGTGGTCATTGTGTAAATTATTCTCCTAGTTCTACTACCTTGATCTGTATTAGTTCATACAAATCTTCCCACATTTCTCCAAATTCTTCATATTCGTCATTTCTCATGGGCAATAATGTCCCATCACATTCATATGTCACCATTTATTCAAAAAATTCCTGCTGTTTCCCCCTAGTCTTTTTCTTGTATTCTTCCCTACTACCCATTCTCCTGTCCATGGCCATCAATAAAATCCCTGGAAATTGTGGTGGGATGAGGCCTTTGCAATCATGTTTCCCACCCAACCCCCCACCTTTACCCTCAACCTTAGGGCTGCACTCTGGGTCATTTGTTGCCTGAAGTGGCTTTTAAGCAATTAGACTGAGCTGTCTGACACTTGCAAGCCTAATTGTTTCAAAAGCCCTTGAAGCGTTTGAGTCCCTGCTCTTAGAAAGCCTGTGAAGTGGGAAATCTGTGAAGACCTAAGAAGTGTGAAGAATTAGGGCTTCTCCTCCTCCTTCTCTTCTTTCCTCCTCAAAATCTCCCTCTAAATGGGAGAGTAAGAACAGAGTAAGATGATCCCAAATCTTCCCAGAGCTGCTGGGCTCAGTCTCAGGAGATTAGACCACTGGGCAGAGAGAGGGTTCAAGAGCTCAAGCCATCATTGTCTCCCTATCCCTTCATCCTATGAAGATCGGGCAAGTATCCCACTACTCCAGGCTTCTAGACAGATGTCCTAGGGAGGGTGGTTCTCCTTTTGAGTGGTTCCTACAGCAATGTCAGTGGAAAGCAAAACAGCCTGTTGGGCAGATCCCTGAGTGGAAAATAAAACCATCTTAAAAGCTCCCTTTAAAAATACCTATTCATTCATTCAACAAACATTTCTAGATATGAGTACTATCCACAGATCTTACCTAGGGGACGAATCATTTGGTAGTGCCCTTGCTAACTGAGATTCTCATGTCACTCAGGGCCTGTTTCCTCTTTTGTGAAAAATTAGTTGGACTAGACCTCTAAGATTCTTACTAGCTTTAACGGGTTGTGTTTGGGGAAGAACAACTATGCCAAGGGAGTAGTATAAGCTTAAACAGAAAGGGAGGTCAAGGCCAGAACATGGAGTGTCTTAATTCCTTAGAAAGCATTTGGAATATAGCCTCTGGGCCTTGGGAAATCATTAAAACTTTTGATGATCAGAACTCTTTAGGAAGATTGATCCGGGGTAGTATTCATTCCGTCTCACCTATGCTTTGAAGAGGAGGCAAAAATCTAAGAATAAGATGGCTGTTCCGTCACCCATCCCATATACCATGTTTTCTCACTGCCTGGAACATAGTAAGCAATTAATAAGTGTTTATAGGTTGACTGACTGATTGCTTCCTGCTCTGACATTGTAACTAGTGCATTCTAACATTTTAAGTTCCGAGGTCTCTTCCAGTCCTGACATTCTAACTTTGTGTTTTCCAACATTCTTTGTTCTAAGGTCCTTTCCAAAGGGTAACCATTCTATGTTCTCAGGTCTCCTCCAGCTCTAACAATCTATGTTCATTCATTCAACGAGCATTATTAAGAGCTTACTCCAGGCAGCTTCAAGTTTTGTGGTTCTTCAGGAAGTTCAGTGCTTGGCTCATTTATTCCTTTCAATCAACCTCAGCCCTCTTTTCAAAGCCTTGAAAGGGCAGCTGTAGCCTAATCAGTACAAAGAGCCTGGGATCTTCAGTCAGAGGTCTTTTGCTTGAATACTAGCTCTGGTGATCACCTGAGTGACACTAGGCAAGTAAGTCACTTCCCTCTCTGGTCTTCAGTTCCCTCATGTGTAACATGAGAATGTTGAAATAGATGATAATCAATATTTATAAGCTCCAAGGCTCTCAGTCCTGTGATACTTGATATGAGAGAACGAGGGTAGATTTTCTGATTTATCCTGTATATGCAATTAGGTAGCACATTGGATAGAGAGCTAGTCTTGGAATCAGGAAAACTCATCTTCATGAGTTCAAATTCAGACACTTACTAGCTGTGTGACCCTGAGCAAGTCACTTAACACTGTTTGCCTCAGTTTCCTCATCTGTAAAATAAGCTGGAAAAGAAAATGGCAAACCACTCCAGTATCTTTGCCAAGTAAACCCTAAATGGGACCATGAAGAGTCTGAAATGACTGAACAACAATATTGTTCTGTTGTACATAATTGTCTGCATGCTATTAAGACTGAATTGCTTAAGAGCTAGGATTGACTTTTGCCTTCCTTTGTATTCCCAGGGCTTAGCACAATGCCTAACACCTAGTAGGTGCTTAATAATTGCTTATCTACCAACTGTCTGACAATAAAGTAATGAACCAATAGGTAGAGTGGGGAGTATTCAATTTGAGTCAAACTCTAAAGAGGGAGAAAGTGGAGAGCTATCACTTAAGGCTTTGAAGTCTATGGTCAGACCCCCATTCACAGCTAGATTGACCTAGGTTAAAGCTTTGATCTTTATGAGATTAGAACCCTTTTAGTGGCAGGGATAGCCCCTGAACATAACAGTAGCAATTTTCATAATTCATAAATAGTGTTTTAAGGTTTGCAAAGTTCTTTATATACATTCTCTCATTTGACCCTAACAGCAATCCTATGAAACAGATGCAGTAATTATTCCCATTTCACATATGAGGAAACTTAAGTCTCAGGTGAAGTCACTAGGTCCACGTCACAGGCTAGTCAGTATCCATTGAGTGAGTAGCTCTTTGTTAAAATACAAACTCCACTGGGAGACAAACAATTTAAATACTTATCTGCATTTCATATCTTTGCCTGAATGGAAATTTTGAGGCCAGATTTTCCTAAGGCAAAGTGA
Organism: Phalanger gymnotis; assembly: GCA_028646595.1. Lineage (NCBI taxonomy): Eukaryota > Metazoa > Chordata > Mammalia > Diprotodontia > Phalangeridae > Phalanger > Phalanger gymnotis. The sequence continues at coordinate 5,757 of JAQQSZ010012406.1, read as the reverse complement.
AGACAGAAAAACATTACAAGGATCAAAGAATCATTGGGTTTAGAGTTGGAAGATTTCCTTATTTTACTCAAAGGGAAACTGAGGCCCAGAAAGGTGAAGTGGCTTATCCACCGGGGTAGCATAGCCGAATCAGGAGTCTAAGGCAGATATTCTGATTTCAACTCATTTTCCTTCCACTAGAGTGTGCAATCTTAAAATATACCAAGAATTTGGAGAAGGGGGTAACTGCAAGAGAGGAGACCACCAAGAAAAGGAAATCGTGTGCAGAAAAAAGGGAGTTTTAGAGAAGGAGTTGTGGGAGACAATCTTCAGTGTGCCTTTGCTCCGGCAAACACTGCCCACACCTGTGTTCCTAACTCTTCTCTCAATTAAATCCAACAAGAATTTATTAAGCACCCACTGTGTGCAGAGAACTATTTTAGGTGCTAAGGGAAATACAACTTTTAGATAGCAAGGTTTCTTCCCGCAAAAAATCTTATAGAGAAATCCACATAGAGAACTATAGTATATCCTACTAATCAATCAATTGATAAGCATTTATTAAGCATCTACTGTATGCCAGGCCCAGTGAAGGGTACTTAAGAATCACAAAAATCAATGGTCTATGTCAGGTCTTTGTGGGGGAAATCATTACTTACAGTAATAATCTCAAGAGACTACATGGAAGAAGACGCACTTAAGTTAGGGTTTAAAGAACAGAGAAAAATTAATGAGTGAAAATCATGGATGACATTCCAATAGGAAACAATGAGGAGCAGCACAGTGGACAGAACCACAGGTTTTCAAGAAATAGCCAGCAGTCCAATGGGCTAGAAGCATAGAGTAGGTGGGGGCGGGGGGAGCGGGGCGGGGGCGGGAATGAGGTTGATAAGATGAGACAAGGACGGAAAAGTCAAAGGTCATTGGATTTTGGAAGGCCTTGAATGCCAAGGGAAGACACTGGAACTTTGTCTGGCAAAAGGGAGCCGCTGAATGTTTTTTAGAGCAGAGGTTTGAAATGATCAGTCCTATGCATAAGGAAGAGAAATTAGGCAGTGTGTTTTTTAATCTTTAAACTTTAAAAGTTGCGGGGGGGATGGGGGGAGAAGGAAAGGGAAGAGAATGGAGATCAGCATAGTACAGTGGAAGAAATTTTGCATGTGGAGATAAAGGATCTGGGTTCAAATTTCGACTCTACCATTTTTCACCAAGCCATCCCATCTCTATGGCCCTCAGATTCCTCACCTGTTAAATAAGAAGGTTGGACTAAATCATCTCAAGGGTCCTTCCCAACTCTAAAATAAGTTGCATACTATCTTTAAGCTGCATTACGTATTACATATTATCTTTATAGTTACATTGCATTAAGGTCCCTTTTAACTCTCTCAGTCCCTGAGAGACTATGGCAATAGTCATGGCTGATGGTAATGAGGATGCAGATTAAGCTGGTAGCAGAGGAAATAGGAGCGGAGACTAATTCAAGAGACTTCGTATCGGGGTGATGGTTTATGTTGAGGACTCTCCTTCTCCCCACTCCCTGCCCTGGCCCCACCTCTTCACCGCTCCTAGCCCTTCACCTGCCTACAAGGAGGCTGGCCCCATCCATCCCAGGGCCCCAGTGCTGAGAAGAACTTTCAGGGTGAAGGGGAAAGGTATTTGGCCCCGAGGCTGGGGGAGGGCGGAAGGGGGTGGTCAGGGAGTTAGGCTGCTTTTCCAGGAGGGCTGGCGGCTGTTTATATGTAAACATTAAGGAGAGGGAAAGCAGCTTCCTGTGGGTTTAATTTTTAGAGGGGGAGGGGTGAGGAAAGAACTGAAATCCTTACCTGGCAATTTTCTCTTCCCTTCCTCCTCCCCTCCCCTTGCTTGAGGCTTCTTAGGGCCCTTCTCTTTTACAAACAAATCCCAAACTGAAAGCAAGTGGAATCTTTTTCAAGACTTTCCCCTAAACATCCGCTTCTTCTGGAAGAGACGCCTCAGAGAGGCTTCATGATTTTCACCCATTAATTCCTAGCTCTTCTTTAAACCCTAGCTCAGATGCCTCGTCCTCCATGAAGCCTTCCAGAATTCTTCCTGTAAGAAAGGAGGCTTCTGGCCAACGGAAAGCCAGGGCCACAACCCTTGAAAAGTGAAAAGAGGAACTGGATCTGTAATGAAAGACCCAGGTTCAAATCTCCTCTCTGCCACTTATTCATCCATGATTTTCACTCATTAATTTTTCTCTGCTCCCCCTCTCGTAGCCTCAGAGGACGGATTAAATCATCTCAAGGGTTCCCCCAAACACTAAATCCATCATCCCAGAAGTGGCAAGTGTGTGCGTGTGTTTATATGTGTGCATTTGGTAAGGTGATACTATTTGATAGGAAAGAAAGTCTAAACCCACCCCCCTCAACACTTTCTCCAGGGATTTTTTTCACTTGTCTGCCTCCCCGGAGCCTGGCACAGTACCTGACACATAGCAGTTTCTTTAGAAATGTTTGTTAATCAACTGATGCTGAATGAAATGAGCAGAACCAGGAGAACACTGTACACAGTAACAGCCATATTGTTCGATGACTGACTTTGATAGACTTAGTTCTTCTCAGCAATGCAAGGATCTAAGACAACTCCAAAAGACTCATGATGGAAAACGCTGTCCACATTCAGAGAAACAACTATGGAGTCTGAATGCAGATCGAAGCAGACTATTTGCTCTCCTTTTCTTTGGTTGTTTTGTTTCTTCTTTCTTGTGGTTCCTCCCCTTAGTTATAAGTCTTCTTTACATCATGACTAATGTGAAAATGTTTAATAAGAATGCATAAGCAGAACCTATATCAGGTTGCATGCTATCTTGGGAAGGGGGGAGGAAAAGAAGGGGAGAAAATTTAAAACTCAAAATCTTATGGATTAAATGTCGAAAACTAAAAATTAATTAATTATATTTTTACAAAAGAAATGCTTGCTCATTGATGGATTGTTTGACTGAGTTGCATCAATCAATCAACGAGCACATATATATTGCCTCCAGCCTTGGAGGCAGGAAGGTCTGAGTATAGCCCTTGACACAGCCTAACTGGGTGGCCCTGGACAAGTCACTTGACCTCTTAACAATCCAGGCAATTTGACGAGACTATAAACTGCAAAACAGATGCTGACCCACATTGGCAGAGGAAATTTCTTCCCCAGAAAGAAGTTCCTTGGATCAATGAAGTCACAGGTCTAGTTAAAAAAAAAAAGAAAAGAAAAGAAAAGAAAGAAAAAGGTTCCAGGCACTGTGCTAATAACTGTGGATAGAAAAACAAAACAAAAAAAAATAGCCCCTTCCCTCAAGAAACTTACATTCTATCTGGGGAGATACCATGTGTGCGTGGAAGTAGATTCAACGTATATAAAATACAAACACAAGGAACTTTTGGAAGGGAGATTTGTCTTATGCTTCCCAGATTCCTTCCCCAGCTGAAAATGCTGAAAATCATAACTCATGTTTCTATGCCATGTAAAAGTTGACAAGAAAAGCTCTTAAGTTGTGTTCTACTCTTTGTGACCCCTTTTGGTGGGTTTTCTAGGCAGAGATATGGGAATGGTTTGCCCTTCTCCAACTCATTTTGCAAATGAGGAAACTGAGGCAAACAGGGTCAAGTGACTTGCTCAAGGTCACACAGATAATGAGTGTCTGAGGCTAGATTTGAATGCAAGGCTTCCTGACTCCAGGTCACATGTTCTGTCCAATTCACCACCTACCTGCCCTATGAGAAGTAACTTGCCTCCCAGCCATGCTGTGAGGTAGGAAGTCTGATGGGGGCAGCTAGGTGGCGCCATAGTGCACAGAGCACTGGGTCAGGAGATTCGAAGACTCATCTTCCTGAGTGCAAATTTGGCCTCAGACACTTACTAGCTACCTGACCCTGAGCAAGTCACTTCACCCTGTTTGCCTCAGTTTCCTCATCTGTAAAATGAGCTGGAAAAGGAAATGGCAAACTGCTCCTGTATCTCTACTAAGAAAACTCCAAACGGTGTCAAGAAAAGTTGGACGTGACTGAACAGCAACAATAAGTCTGCAACAGTGCAATGAATTGAATTACCCTTCTGGTGATCTAATACAACACCTAGTCTACCCCTAGGCAGTAGTAAGTACTTAATAAATACTTGTTGACTTTTATTTTTTTTTGTAAGAGGAAGGGGAAAGAGGTTGGAGGGAGGTGGGTGGACAGAGAGGAGGGAAGTCATCTTTGTGTTTAAGAAGAAAAATCACCTTGTCTGGGGAGGTGGGAGTCAAGGAAGAGGGCTGACAGAAGAAAATTAAAGAGAGAAGAATGAAATCTGAATCAAAAGCCACAAAAGGACAGCCTGAAAGCAGACTATTTACAATGGACTTGTAGGGGAAACTGACTGATATCCAAACAACATGGGGAAACAAAAGGGAAACAAAAAGTACAACATTTTAATATCCTAAGGAGTCCTACCTTGAAAGGGGCTTCATCCAGCCCAACCCCTTGATTTTACAGGTGAGGAAACTGAGCCCCAGAGAGAGAAAATTAAAAAATCCTAGAATTTGAGAGTTGGAAGAAATCTCATCTGCATTTAGACTATGACTTACTAGATGACTGGTTAAGAAGCTTGGGCTTGAAAACCTTCAAGAAGTGGGGAACCACTAACAATTACTTAACCAGCAGGCATTTATTAAGTGCTCATTACGCACTGGTCACTGTGACAGAAATTTTTGGGACAAAGAAAAAAAAGTGAAAGTCCATCCACTCAAGAAGCTGATAGTTGTCCTGTGTGTGTGTAGGACTGAAGGAAGTGGGAGGAGATAGGTAATTGTTTTCATCTATAGGAATTTAGAACATGGACATATGCACAAAATTATTATACAATAGGTAATTTGGGGAGGAGCATTTGAGATCAGCAAAGACTGTCAGGGCAACACTAAAGCTGAACTCAGAAAGAAACTAGGGATTCTTGGAAGCAGAGGTGAGGAAGGAGTATATTCACAGGACATCGGCCAAGTCAAAGGCATGGATATGGGAGATTTAGGATCATCTATGGGGAACAGTTAAAAGGCTGGTGTGGCTAGTCAGAAAGCATCAAAAAAAGAAGTAAAAGTATAATAAGGCTGGAAAGGTAAGTAGAGGGCTCGGGTGTGAAAGGCTTTAAATGCCAAAACAGAGGTAAAAGGGAGCCATTGTAGTTTATTGTGAGGGGAGTGACATGGTCAAACCTGCACTTTAGGAAACTTACTTCAGTAGCTGTATGGAAGATGGATTAAAGTGGAGACAGGGATTCCAATTAGGAAGTTATAGTGGTCAGGGTGAGAGGTGATGAGGACTCAAACTAGGGTATTGGCTGTTTGAAAGGAATGAAGGGGATGTGTAGGAGAGACATTATGGAGATGGAAACTATAAGATTTGGGAACTGATTGAATATGTGGGATGAGTGAGTGTAAGGAATTCAGGATTACCTGGCGGTGAGTGACTGGTAGAATGGTGATGTCCTTGACAGAAACAGAGAGATCAAGAGAGGGGTGATTTTTGAGACTTATTGAGTTTAAATTGCTTTCTGGACATCCATTTTGAAATATCCAAAAGGTAGTTGGTTGGTTGGTTGGTTGGTTGATTGGTTGGTTGGTTGGTGTCCTTCGTTCTCAGAGAGGACCAAAATGGCATCACTATGTTGGAGTCAAGGCACTGTGTGTCCAACTGTGGCTGATCAGACCAAGATAAGCTCTAAAGATCCTACCACAGGTTGGCACAAATAGTCCATATGAACATTTGGAGTGGAGATGTCTCTAAATTTGTGCAACTC
>JAQQSZ010012405.1:0-12019 GCA_028646595.1 Phalanger gymnotis | reverse complement strand
AGGGAGAGGGAGAGAGAGAGACTTTTTTCCGGTATGTGTGTGGGGTGAGACCACCTGGCAGCAATGAATTAAAAAAAAATCAGAGGGCTCTCAAATTTAGGAACAGAAAATCTTTATTAAGATCCCGTGGAGAAACCCGATAGAGGATAGGTAGGGAGAGGCGGGGCTCAAAGTGCAAAACCCAGCCTTATACTCTAAGGTCAACAAGTCCCCGCCCCACCACCACTGGTCTTTTACTCTCATTTGGTGGAGTCCAGGCTCACAATTTCGCTAAAATCTACTACCCCAGGTACAGTTTTAGCCAATGCCAAACTCTTAAAGACACTTTTCCCCTTATTAGGCGAGGACACAGTTCAGGTGATTTCTTAGTAACTTGAGACTTAGGCCTAGCTGTCAATCAGAAGCCCTGAGTCCCCACCTCTATTTATCCCACTCAATTCACAGAAAGGCTGAGATCCAGATTCCATGAGAGGGCTTCACCATCTCACTCGTACCTGTGGGTGTGTATATGTGGTATGTATTTGTATACATGTATTGAGGCTATTAATTGCTGAAGAAGGATATGTGTTAAATTTTTACACCCAAAGTTTTCATTTCACTTTCCACCTCACCGTAATTATAGGTTCTGCTAATAGGAGAAAGACACCAAAGAAACCTTCCCCATGTCACAATGTTACCTTGGGCCAGTGAAGCCAGTTCCCTTAAGAATTATACTTCCTAGGATTTTTGGCACCCAAGCCAGGGTTTGTCCTCTCTGGCTTTAGGCTAAGACTATAAAGGGATAGTTAATTGCATTCTTAATTGAGCCAGAGTTCTTTTCAAAAGAATTTTAGGATGTAGGCAATTGAGTTCCAATAGCTATGTAAATATCTATGGTCCATATGTTACAATCCTACCTGATAAGGAGAGAATAATACCAGAAATCACAGTAGCAGGCCCATTACAGAACTGGCTGGTTTGGGAACACTCCTTTGGAGGAAGACCACACTAGCAAGCTACTCCCCCAGTGACAGGAGCTAATTCTAGTACAAATTATACCCTGAGAAACTGCTGATCATATTAATTAGATATTTTAGGTGATTGTTCTTGCGGATGGCTCTGTGTTAACAACTGTATGGGTCTTGATCCCATCGATCTATTTCATTTTCTTATTTTTTTTTTCATTTCTCTTTTCCTAATTCTCTCTAAGTTTTCCATATCCTCTTTTAGTTTTAGAGCTCAGAAATAGACAAAGGAACCAACTGGAATGGATGGTATTAGAGAAATATTTATTGAGTTCCTGTGTGTAGGAGCATTATTACAGATACTATGGGAGAAACAAAATTGTTGTATAAGATATGGTCCATGTCCTGCAATCTAGTTAAGGATATGAGACATACATGTATGAAATGTTAAATAACAATATAAGAATTAGAATTAACTATACAAGGTCACTGAATGAATGAATGAATGAATGAAAATGTATTTAAGTGCTTACTCTGTGCCAGGCACAGTGCCTAGAAAGTACCTGGGAAACAAATAAAAGCAAGGAAGATAGTGCCTGCCTTCAAGGATCTTATATTCTAATCTAAGGGGGTCTATGGAGTATCCAGGGAGGACTAGCACCTCTGATGTGAGGGTTTGCCAAGCCCTTTTCAGGGTTGCTCATTCACCATTGATATCCACCTATCACCCAAATCTCACCTGTGGCTCCAAGAAGCTGTAGCATGAGCAGTGGCCACACCCTGGTAAAAAAAAAAAAAAACTGTCTCAGCAGATAGGTTAAACTGGGTTGAGAGTAATCAATGGACGTCCAATCTAACGAGTTAGGGAGATTTCTATACCAAGCATTTGAAGGTTTCCCTCCAGGTGGAATGGGCAGATGAGAACAATTTGTTCAACTGCCACGAGGGCAGCTGAAGCAGGCTTGGACTACCCTGCCCAAAACAATCTTCCCTGGCCACCTCTCCCCCATTATATGTGGTCTTTTTTCCTATTAAATTAGAATTATTGTTTTGTCCTTTGTTTTCAAAAAGGACCAATGACATCATGGGGTGATGTCTTGACTTGTACGTGAATCGGATTTAAGTAAGGCAGAGCCGCACAAAGTCATCAGCCTCAATGTCTCTTCCAGAGTCATAGAAGTCCAGTGGCAAGACAAAAGTCAGGATGGCTGAAGATGGCCTGGGATGCAGTGGATAACCTTGGCATCTTCAATGTCTGACCAGGCTCTAAGTGTTCCACAGTGCCTTCCTGCTTCACAACAAATTGTTCTCATCAGCTCATTCCCCTAGAGACAGTCTTCACATGCTTGGGGTAGACACCCCCATTAACTCACCAACAGGTTTGAAGCTTATTGCTTACCCTCAACCTGGTTTAGCACATCTGCAGAGATAGGTTACCAAAATGTGACTGCCGTACATCCTACAGCTTCTTGGAGCCACAGATGAGAGTTGATTGCCAGTTAGACATCGAAGATGGATGAACAGAACTGAAAAGGGCTCGGCAAGCCCTCCTTTCGGAAGTGCTAGTCCCCCTTGAACACTCTATACACCTTCTAAATCTAATGAACCTCCCACTATGCCATGCTCTTTAATAAATCAACAATCCTTATATGGGCCAGGCTCTAACTCAGTTTTTCTTCTATCCACAAGGCTTCCTATGCCCCAGTCCCTGCAGTCAGTCCTGATCATCTAGTCCACAGAGAGCCCCAGACATATTCACTTCACTACAAGCTCAACTTATTATCTTAGACTTCATCTACTCCAGCTCCCTTCCCACCCAAGAGAAACCTCCATCTATGAATACACTGAACTGACTGGAATATAAGCCTACTAGTGGGGGACAGTGGGAGATAAATTTAAGTAAAATTAAACAGTAGGAGATAAAATATGAAAAGTACATAGCATAGGAGCTAGATTGTAGAGAGCCTTGACTGTGAGCCTAAGGGGTTAAAACTTTATAATGGGGAACTACTAAAGTTTTTTGTTTTTTGACAGAGGGCCTTTTGAAAAGAGGGCCTTAGGAAGATTAATTTGAGAGCACTATATAGCATGGAATGAAAAGGGAAAGAGGCTAGAAAACAGTGATGAGGTTATTATAATAGTGCTGGTATGAGGAAATGTGGGCCTAAAATAAGACAATGATAGTGAAAATGGAAAAGAAATGAAGGTGAAAAACATTATGTACCAAGCAAGAATCAATATGACTTGGTGACTGGATATAGGAAGAGAGGAAAGAGTCCAAAATGACCATTGCTGGTGATGCACAGCTGTCATACTTTCTAATTTATCTGCAAGGACGCCTGACAGGAGGGAACAAGACCAGAGCCACAAGGGGAAAACCATGACCTTACTCCCCATGTTGTGTAATGGGGGCAGCTGTCAAAACCAGCCCCTATGAATTTAGGAAGAGCCTTTCATGAAACAGACACAGCAGATCTTACTATCAAAACACTGACCTTGGGCAGATGGGAAATAAACTGACAGGCTTACTGAAGAAGTAAACTGACTGGGAAGGAGGAAGCAATTATTATCGTGCAGTTAGAAAAGATGATTCACCTACTGATGCTTCCTCTCCCTGAGATGGCACAGAGTCAATAAAGTCTAGTGGGAGGAAAGCCCAGATAGTGTTGACCTTACTTGATTTCTTAACTCTACTCCTTATTATTGAGAAATAAGGTTAGCTATTCAAGGAGAAATACTTGTAGGACTGAGCCAGTCAATGACCTTTGTACCTGCAGATTGTTGTCTTCCATTTTGTCTGCTCAAGTCAACCCATGGAACTGGTCCATTCAAGTATGGGTCTCAGGAGCAATGTGTTGGTTTTGTGTTTCCCAGATGTGGTAGGGTCATAAGTCAGATATTTGTTTATTTGTAATTTTGCAAATAGAGGGAACTAAGGAGAGGCCTCAAATAGTCAGATTAGGAAAAGTTACTGCTAATGATAACTGGTCCAAACTAGACTGGCTTGCCTCTTCTCTGAAAGTATGGCTCTGAGAAGCTCCTGACCCCTACCTTTTCAGTATAACACCTGGGAAAAAAGCAAGAATCTCCACAGTTCCATCCTCTCTAAGTCTCTTCCTGGCCCTTTTCACACTTCCATGGTCCTTCATAGCAGGCTCTACCTCCAGCACAGAACTCAAGCTCCTATTATAGGACCTTTGGCTTCTGAGTTTTGGTCATTCACCTTATCTTGACCAGAATCAAACCAACCATATTACTTCCTGGCCAATCTCATGTAAAGCCACTACTCACACCTACTTCCTTGTGTAGTAGCAATTTGGATTTGAAGATCTTTCCCACCCATTAATAGGCCATGTGATCTGCTTACATCACAGGAAGCCTAAGACACATGTGGTAGGAGGAGCTTCCTGACAGAAAAAAGGAAGTTATGTCACAGGAAATGGAGAGAGAGAAAGATGTTATGGCTGCTAATGGCCGCCCTCATGATAGTTAGAACTGAACAGGCTGACTTAGTTGTACTGTGAGTTAGTTTTGGGGAAGACCCCAGCAGGGGGTCAGAGAGGTTTGGAGATGGCAAGGCTCTAGGCTGTTAAATGGTGTTTTAAGTTCCTTGCTATTATGATAAAGTGGGTTGACTGGCTGTGGGAGCTGAACATTTGGTTATGGGATATGATTCTCTGGTGTCTGAATAAATGGTTTACTTCTTCTGCCTTCTATATGGAGAGTCTCATACACTTTACGATACAGAACTACATAGAAACTTTGACAATTATCATCTACATTGTTATTATTGCCTTACTGGTACACCTTCCCAAATCCCACTTTTCAATTCTAGTTCTGAGACCAATAATCTAATCAATAGTACCAGTCCTGAAAAGGATAGATCAATCAACCACCATATGACTCTGACCACCATCGCTCTGACTTTCCTATCCAAAACAATTCTCCCTGACTGCCACACCTATAAATGTATTATATTTCACTATTAGAATGAAAATTCCTGGAGAGCAGGAACTGTGTTGCTTTCATTTATTTGTACAGTTTCTCACATGTGCTCCTTTGACTCAAGAGAAGTAGGTAGCAAACATCAGACATATCAGATCCTACAGGGTTCTCTGTCATGCTCTAATCCATGCCCCAGGTATACAGCAGAACATTCAGTATCAGGTCTACAAACGGCTGCCTCAGCAAATGTTTATTTCTAAGTGCCTACGTTAACAAGAGAGAAAATGGAAAACATCATAAATTAAGTGTACATCTACAGGACCAAAGACAGGAGAAAAACAGCAATCTAAAAGAAGGTGTGAAAAAAGATTATAAAAGAAGAGAAATAAATAGAATAGAAAATGAAAGAAAATCTAAATGTTAAGTAAAAAGAGGAGCTTTTTCTTTAGAAGATCTAGAAATTCAGCAAACCATCAGGAAATTTAATTTTTAAAAGGGAAAAAGAAAATGCAAATCAGCAAAATTACAAATGAAAAAGGACAGATCACAATAGGCACAAATGAAATTAAGAATTATATTAGGGAATACTATATATAGTTGTATCCTAATGAGTTAGATAATTTTAAGGAAATAGATCATTATTTCTAGAAATATAAATTTGCAACACTGACAGCAAAGGAAATTAATAATTTAAATGGATCCATTTCAGAGAAACAAATAAGGCAAAGAATTGCCCTACCAAAACAAAACAAACACCTGTCTCAGGTGGATGCGTAGCAGAGCTCTTTAAATTTTCCAAGAACAAATAATGCCTCCAATTAGAGAAAGGTGGAACATTACCCAATCCAATTATGAGGAAAATGGTGTTAATTTGAAAACCACAAAAAAGTAACAGTTAAAGAAAAAGAATTCTAGATCAAGTTCCTTCATGAACATAGATGCAAAAATACTACTAAAATATTGACTAAGTGGTTGACACAGTGGCTCATTAAGAAAATTATTCTCCATGACCAGGTAGGGTTTGTACCAGATATGACCAACAGAACACAAGAAAACAGTAAACTTAAAAAAGAATATAATCTAAAACTTGAATAAAGAAATTTTACAAATAGATTAGGGAAAAACCTTCAATAAAATTGAAGATTTATTTATGTTTTTTTTAAAACCTACTAACAAGAATAGCTACAGAGAGGTTTTTCCTTAATGTAATTAAAAAACCAAGAGTCAACATAATATGTAATGGAGAAGCATTAGTATTACTTTCACTAAAATCAAGTACAATTCAAGGATGCCTGCCCTCTCTGCTTTTATTTGAGAGAGTAATGAAAATTTTAGCAAGGAAGACAGGAAGAATAAATTAGATAAATTACAATAAGAAACAAAGAGTTCAAAATATAATTCTTTGCAGATTACTTCATAATGTATATAGAAAATCTGATCACCTCACCCAAAAAAATTACTGGAGATAAAAAATGAATTCTGTCAAGTTGCAAGATACAGTATTAACCCATAAAAATCTGTATTCTTATTTACTAATAATAAGGAACAAGAGAAAATTTTAAAAACCTTTTATAATAACAACAAAAATTAAAATGCATCTGAGAATTAGCTTATCTGTGGAATACACAGGACCTATATGAACAATCATAAAATTATGATGACCAAACTAAAAGGGAACCTTAAGGTGGATATTAAATATTCATCAATGGGTTGGTTGGATTGATATAGGAAAAATTACAATTCTCCTCAGATTAATTTATATATTTATTGCAATACTAACCAAAATTCCAAGGGGTTTCTTTATAGATCTAGACAAAGACATAATGAAATTTATCTGGAAACAAAAGTGGGCAAGAGTGTCAAAGAACATTCTAAATAAAAAATATACATTTTCTTTTAAAACCCCAAATAACTGCTTTAATACTACTCAGCAGAGAGTTCGTCATTTTCAGGACTTGGACTGCCAATATTTTGGGCCAGCTAGCTATCAGTGAGGGAAAGAGGAGAAAAGGGAGGCAATCTTCTTATCAGATCTGGCCTACTTCCCTTAAGCTTTCTGCTTCTTTCCCTCTCCCATTTCCACTCCTTTTCTTTGGGCTGCCAGATTCTATTGACCTTAGACCAAAGCCAAGAGACGTGGAATCCATCATTGTTTTTTGTTTTGTTTCCTTTTGTTTTGCATCCAAAATGGGAAGGATGGGGGAAGCAACTTGATGAGTCTAATGCTCTCAAGGGCAGCTTGCTGAGTTTCTAGCAGCAAGGTCACTCATGGTAAACAGAAGCCAACCATCCCATCTCCCTTCCTACTCTCTTGTCCTCCTCTTGAAGGCGGGGACTCTCTTGGACCCCTGTGCCTTCAGCTTATTGGATCAGCCAAGGTGGGCAGTTTAATACAAGCAGTCTGTCTACTGGCTGAAAATTAGCATATGTATAAGAAATCTATTTCCCTTCACTTTGTTGTTTTTATTTTTATATTTGTGGTCTACCAGAGTCAACTATAATCTCACAATGTACGCATTGACATTTAAAAATAGTAACAAATTCTTTTCTGGTAACATTTTTGCTATTATCTGACAGGATACGTTGCTTTCTGATTTTTTAAATTTATTTGTGCTTCAATGATTCCAGCAATCTAAAGAACTTGGATACTATTTTTAATAAGAAAAAAAAGAAAGAAAAATATGCCTAAAAATAAACTTCCCTCCCAAACCAGGACACCTTATTGCCCAAGTCAGAATAAAGCCAATTGTCCTCTAGAGGACCCTACCTCATGGCTACATTTGGTGATCAAACGCTTTAGAAAGATTGGAAGTTGGACAAATCACGAATAAAGGAAAACTGCAGACTCTTCCTTTCAAGTCTCCCCAAAGAATGCACTTTTTCATTGTAATAGAAAGTAATCCAGGGAAAATGAATTCAACTTACCTAAATATGAAGAACATGCAATAAATAGATTTTGTTTTCTTCCCCCTAAAACAAAGCAAATCTGTGGTCAATTAGGATAAATTGAAGACTATGACAATAAACCAAGAAATGGAAAAGCTTCTTTCATCCCTTTATGATTCAGTGGTGCTTCACTTTCTGATCTTTATTGATTTAAAATTGAAATAGTTCTCAAGATTATATCTCACTAGCAGTTTACAAAGACTCTATTGCCTTTCTCTGTAGTATTGCCTTTTCTCTGTAGTTTAAAATGATACATAGCTCTCTAAAGACGTACCCATATCTAAATCCTACGATACCTGATCATTTCCACTTACAGATCTTTGTAATCCACGGCCATAATATTCCTCAAAACTATGCTTTGAGTTAGACCAATATTCTCTATATTTGACATAGAAAATAACAAAAATGAACAACAGATCATGTAAAGGGCAATCAATGAGTGTGAGGAGCAGCAAGGATAGTTTGGCTAGGCCACAAAGGGTAGGAAGAAGTAATGTTTGGAAAGATAAGTTGGGCTTTGATTATGAAAGGCTTTAAATGCCAAACAGAGTTTACATTTGATCCTAAAGGCAATAGAGATGGTGAAGTTTATTAAGTTGAGGGTGGTGGGGGAATGGCTGTCATGATCAGACCTACACTTTAGGAAAAGTATAAATGGCACTGTTTGCAAGTGGATTAATAGGCCATTGCCATAGTCTAGTCAAGAGGTGTTGAGGGCCTAAACCAAATTGCTGGCTATATCAGTAAAGAGAAGGGAATAGGTGCAAGAGACATTGCGGAAATAGAAATGATAAAATTTGACATCTGCTTGAAAGTGTGGGATGAGGGTGAGTAAGGAATTGAGCATGACACCCACAATACAAAAGATGACTGGGCTCTGAACGGAAATAGGGAACTTTGGAAAAAAGGAGGATTCAGGGAGAAAGATGATCTAATGAGATCTGCAGTGCAAAATGAGCAGCCGTGTCTGTGTATCCTGTACTACTCACTGTGTTCCGTCCCAAACCAGCTCTTACTCACCAGTCACTACCTCAGAGCACAAAGTCCGCCATCTGAAGAGTACCTAATATATCCATGAGGTGATCTCAGGGACAGAGGATGGATAACTGGTGGTGAGAGGTTCCCAATGGCATCTTCTCAGTTGCTATTGTGGGTGCCTAGGTCACAATTAATTTATAACTTCTTGAGGGTCCCATACCTGGCACTAAAGTGAGGAAGCTGGAAGTTTTATGCAGGGCTGGGAGGGAGGGTACTAGAAACAACTAAGTATTAAGGGGGAGGGTATGATGCAATCCATCTCTCCAATTTCCAATTGGATATCCTTCTGATCATACCATGGTCCTGTTGGGCTCATGCCACAGCATCTCCTCCCATGAGACTGGGTCCTCCACTTTGGAAAACATTGCTTTATAGCATTGATAGACTATTTCTACCTCTGCAAAATAAGGGGGATAATTTGAATAATCTTCCAGAAAAAAATAATAGCTTTCTATACCTGTAGTTTTAAGGGATTGGGAAGGAAGAGGACAAGGAGGAGAATAAAAAAAAATAATAGGATAGAGTTAAAAGGGACCTCAGAATTTTGTAATTTTTTGTAATTTTGCTGAAAGGATCTTTACATGTAATTTTTGTCTAATACAGAAACAATCCAAGCAGTCATGTTTTTGTTTGGTTTTTCCTCTCTACAACACTGGCCTTTTATTTCTTTTCTAAAGAGGTAGCATGAAGTTGTAGGAAGAATGATGCACCTAAAGTCAGAGAGACCTAGGTTCAAATCACTTCTCCCTTTCGCGTTACCCACCTTCTCACTGAAAATCTATTCTGCACCCCATTCTTCAGGCCCGGCTCTCAAGCAGCGGTTAAAAAAAATATGAGCAGATGTCGAATTAAGAGTGGCCTCCCTCCATGTTGTTTAGATTTTAGTAAATGATTATTCTATAATAGAAAGCTTTCAGGATTTAAGAGATTAAATCCAAACATTCTGATACTTCTCGTGGTAGAGAGGAAGATATCTGGGGGCAGAGAACTATCCTAGGCACCCCTCAAATGGCATACACAAGGCAGCTACATACTCCATCTACCCTTAGAGTCATGGCAAAATAAGATTCCAAAGAATAAACTAGAAATTTGAAATTTACATGAATAATCCTTTACGATGTAAAAACTCTATTTTTTTTCTAGAAACTCTATCTAACCACCCTTTGGAGAGATGAGGGAAGGAAGGTGTGGGGATTAAGTCACTACCTGTCTGGCTAGAATTCATACCACTACCCTAAAAGGGTTAGACTTCAAATCCCACTATAGTCTGGGATATTTATAGTTTTAAGTGCTTCTTGGAATGTGCATCAGCACTGCTGAAACACTTCCAAATATTTACTATTGACTTATTTGTGACTGCATGATTACAGCTTCCCATGCTTCTGTGTGAATGCTTAATTTTATATGTTTAATAATTAAAAGTACTGGTAAGCAATTTAAGAAGCTTAATTGGAAAATTCTTTAACTCAAATTTGAAGTAATAAAGTTTAAGAAAATAAACAGTATTTCCCCCTTCAACCTTCCCCCACAACACACATACACTTCAGATAAGTATTTAAACCAAGATGGTTTGAAGGAAAAGTTTTGAGCAGATTTGAGAGGAAGAAGTAGAAATTCTAAATTGGCATTCCCAGTGACAGGAAAATTATTGGGTAGTTTTCTGGCAGTTGTAGTTCTCATAAAAGAAAAGAAATATAAAAAATAGAGGTGGTAGGACCAAAGTAAAAGAAAATTATTGCTATGTGACTAGAAAGATTCAGTAGCTTGAGGAAAATACATTTTAGATTTAATAATCAGGTCATGTGACAATTTTATCAATATGTAGCTTTGTCTTCATGCGTCAGTGTATGTATAATGAGACCTGGAAAGTCATTATGGTTAGTTCTACCATCTTAGTGAGTGATATCCATTATGGAGCCCAACACCATCTGGACAGCCATCTCTCATAGAGGAGGTGGTGGAGGTACGTACTAGGAGCAGTCCACAGCTGTGGCTATCTGGAAATAAGCATACCCCCTTCCATGAAGTTAACACATTGTGAGACTTTTCTGAACTCCAAGTTCTTCACCTGATCTGTTTTTACAGGATTTTGTAGACTCTCACTTTGACGTTGGATAGTTGATTCTGCCTATTCCTTCACCTGCCAATGACCCTGTATAACCGATCGTGTTACCAGGGTATGTGAACATGCCTTCTCCCTCTCCAAACAGAGCATTTGATAACGTGATCTTTGATTTCATTAGATGCAAGATAACCTACCTCTCTGACTCTGTCCTTTATGAGGAAAAAATACATCCCTACTCATTCTCATCTGTTCTTATGGCAACATTCCTCCAAAAGACCTCTGCCAGTACTATGTCAAGGCTAAAAGAAAGCCTTGCTCATTGTGGGCAATTTATAGAATTCCCAGAAGTCTGTAGGTGGGCTGTGTAGTGTGGTGACATCACTCAGCCCTGTTCATTGGGTAGGTATATCTTTGAGTTTATAAGGCTGGAGATTTTTGTCAAGTGTGATAAAGCAGGACTGGTACAGCATAGAGATGGAAAGAAATGGAGAAGAAATGACAACATTATCTAAAGAATGCTGAAGGCACAGGTGTGGACCAAAGACCCAGGCTGGCATGGTGCAAAAATGTAGAGATGCTGGGAGATTTACATGTGCCAACATCTTGAGATCTTGAAGTTCTGGTTCCTAAAAAGATAACCCTCATCAGCCACCATACTGAGATGGAGAGGAATGGAACTAAATATAAACTATTCAAGGATACTCTCTCACATTCTGCCATGATGTCCACCTGATATGTTGAGGGCAGAAGGAGAATGAATAGGGATTTGACTTAGAATCTCCCCTGAAGGGGCAGGATGGGCACTCATCCTCATGATGTCCTCCTGATATGTTGAAGGCACAAGGGGAATGAATAGAGATTTGACTCAGAACCTCCCTTGAAGGGGCAGGATGGGCACTCATACAGGTATAGGTAGCAAGGTACCTTTGCTATTTAATTAAATTCCTTGTTATTATTTTTCTATTCTATTTCATTAAATGCTTTTTGCTCTAAATTAGTGTGTCATCTGCCTTGTTTTGGCATATGATCAGTCAGTCAGTCAATAAGCATTTATTAAGACTATACTATGTTCATCAGTATC
>JAQQSZ010012404.1:0-12020 GCA_028646595.1 Phalanger gymnotis | reverse complement strand
GGACCAGAGTGGGCAGAAGAAGGCATTTATTATGCTCCTTGAAAGATGGGGTAGGTATAATGCTCACTGAAACACTCACACTGATACAGCTGCAGGAGCAGGGGTAACCATTCCCTCCACTCCTGCTAGAGTTATGGTTAGTTTACATTCTTTACCTTTTACATAGTTTTCCTAGGTTATATAGTTTATATAGGTAGGATAATAAGGATACAGAAGCAAAAGTGAAGTTAATTAGATTTTCCTTGTCTTAGTTTAGGATTAATCTACATTCTTTTACTTCTCCTACTTTCCCTCTTTACAATATGCAAATTATGCAAATCAGTAGGCCTGGACTTTTGACCAAGACCAGACGCTAGATAAGCTTGAACAGGTTCAACCAGTTTGGCCTCTCTAATTCCCCTGACTGCCTTCTCAAAAAGCATGCGCATGCATACAAGCCTCTGACCTCTCACCTGACCAACCTTGAGGCCTGGTTTCTACTAAAGCTGGGGTGGGGGAACAAAACAAAACAAAGCTCCTCCTCCCATTTCTTACAAAAGTTATCTTGTATTTTTTTCCTTTTTTTTATTCTCTCCTTCCACCCTAGAGGTAGCTACCATTAGACACAAATATGTATAAATATTTAGATACATATATAGACACATATATGTATATATGTAAAATCGTTCTGTACATGCCTCTATTTACCCGTTCTTTTTCTGAATGCAGATAGTGCCTTCCTTCATATGTCCTTTGGAGTTAATTTGGGTATTTATAATAGTCAAAATGACTTAGTTGCTTAAAGTTGTTCTTAAACCAATATTGCTGTAATTGCATACCAGGTTTTCTTGGTTCTGTTCATTTTGCTTTTCATTATTTTGTGCAAGTCTATCTGTGTTTTTCTAAGGTCATTGAGCTGAACATTTCTTGTAGCACAGCAGTACCCTATCACAAGCATATACCACAACTTGTTCAGCCATTTCCCAAATGACAAACATCCCTAAAATTTCCAGTTCTTTGACACTACAAAAAAGAGCTGCTATAAATATTTTAAAAATATAGATTCTCTTCCTTTTCCCCTAATCATCTTTGGAAATAGACCTAGCAGTGGTATTTCTGGGACAATGGGTATAAGCACTTTGATAACTCTTTGGGCCTAATTCCAGATTGCTCTCCAAAATGACTGTATCAGTTCACAATTCCATCAACAATGAATTAGTGTCCCAATTTTTCCACATCCCCTCTAACGTTTGTTGCTTTCTCCTTCAATAATTTCAGCCAATCTGGTAAGTATAAAATGATGTCTCAAGATATTTTTTCAATTAGCACATATGCAATCAATTATGATTTAGAGCATTTTATGCGGCTATAAATGGTTTTGGGGAATGAGGAATGACCTGGGTTCTCATGGATTTTGCAAAGCTCTTTTTATATTTGAGATATGAGGCCTTTATCTGAGAGAATGTCATCTTTAAAAAGCAATTTACCACTCGTCAGAACATTAAAAGACCCTCAAATTGATATAGAAAAGCAGTGATATTAAACACATCCTTTACCAACTACAATACAAATAATTAATAAAGGGCATTTGAAGAAAGAATTCAAACGCAAATGAAAACTAAATAATTGAATCCTTAAAAAAGTATTTAGGTCCAAGAAACAACCACAAAAATAATTTTATCAAAAAAAAAACGGCACCTGTAAGGGGAAAAAAACAACAAAACCTTGAGATACAACCAAAGCACTGCTTAGGGGGAAATTTCTCTCTAAAGTTTCCAACAAAAGAGAGAAAGAATTGAGCAATAAATAAGAACAGCAACGAAAAATAGGACTAGGAAAGCAACTAACAAAAAATCCCAAATAAACACAAATCATGAAAATCAAAGAAAAAAGACAAAATTGAAAACAAAAACATATTGAATTGAGAAACAAAAGACAGAAAAATTAAATTGTCATACCCAAAATTTAAAAAGACAATTATACAAAAGATGAATAGCAAAGAAGGAGCTTTCATAGCTACAAGCACATGTAGACTTAACTAAGAGATAGAGACAATAATAAGAAATAAAAATAATTTTGATTACATGAAGTAGAAAATCTTCCATGCAAACAAAATTAATACTTCTTGGTTAAGAAAGGAAGTGATCTAATGGGAAAAACTTGATATTGGATTTCTTAAATAAGGGTTTGGTATCCAAGACATATAGACAAGTAACATACATACAAGACTATAAGCCATTCCCAATAGATAACTGGTCAAAGTATATTAACATACAGCTCTAACTATAAGCTATTAATAACCATATGAAAGAATGTTATAAGCACTAATTATAAGAGAAGTGATAATAACCTGAAATTTTCCCCTTACACCAACAAAATTGGCAATGATAAAAGATGAGAATTGTCGATGTTGGTGATGTTATGGGAAGATAGACACATTATGTCTTGTTGGTGGAGCTGTGAATCAATACAATCAGTTTAAAAATGATTTTTAATTATGCAAAAAAAATTCTTAAAATTTCCATACCATTTGACCCAGAAATTCTACTATTAGGCATATTTCTCAAGTCAGTTATTGTTAAAAAAAAAAGAGAGAGAGAAACAAGAAAAAGAAGAAAGTCCCCATATACACCAAAATATACATAGCATTACTTTTTATTAAATAGCAAAGAATTGTAGACAAATAGATGCCCATCAACTGGGTAACAGATGAACAAAATGCAGTACATAAATGTAATGGAATACTACTATGCTTTAAGAAATGATGAATGTAATAAATACAGAGAAGCATCAAAAGATTTATATGAATTGATTCATACTGAAGTGAGCAGAGCAAAGAAAACAATATACACAATGACTACAACAATATAAATAGAAAAAAAGAACCACAAAAATCATCAAAAGTGAATGTTACAAAATTAAATGGCAAAGAAGAGATATGAAAAGACACCCCCAGCTCACTCCACGAAGAGATGGTAGGTTTATGAGTGTGGACATTACATATACTTTCAGGCTTTAAAGAAAAATATTGATTGGTTTTGTTGATTTTTTTTCTTTTACTCTTTTTCATTGGTCCTCTGAGAAAAAAGGATGAACAACAATCTGTGAGTAGCTACCCTTTGGGAATCCAATGCTTCTATCATCATTATCATCATCATCACCATCATCACCATCATTATCTTCTTCTTTCTTCTTTTCTTCTTCTTCTTCTTTCTTCTTTTCTTCTTCTTATTCATTCTTCTCTTTTCCTTCTTATTATTCTTCTTTTCTCTTCTCTTTCTTCTTATTCATCCTTCTTTTCTTCTTCTGCTTCTGTTTCTTATTCATCCTTCTTTTCTTCTGTTTCTTATTCATCCTTCTTTTCTTCTTCTTCTGCTTCTTATTCATCCTTTTCTTCTTCTTCTTCTTCTTCTTCTTCTTCTGCTTCTTATTCATCCTTTTCTTCTTCTTCTTCTTCTTCTTCTTCTTCTTCTTCTTCTGCTTCTGTTTCTTATTCATCCTCTTCTTCTTCTTCTTCTTCTTCTTCTGCTTCTTCTTCTTCTTCTTCTGCTTCTGTTTCTTATTCATCCTTTTCTTCTTCTTCTTCTGCTTCTTATTCATCCTTTTCTTCTTCTTCTTCTTCTTCTTCTTCTTCTGCTTCTTATTCATCCTTTTCTTCTTCTTCTTCTTCTTCTTCTTCTTCTTCCTTCTTCCTTCTTCTTCCTTCTTCTTTGTCTGTTTATGTAGAGAATCACACCCTTACATGTGGATACTCTGCCCAAAGGAATGTAATTTTTGGTTGCTTATATTTTATTAGATATCTTGGGGTTTGAGGGCTAGATTATTTTTCTAATTTCCTATTTATTTATTTTAGCATTTTTTCCCAAAGAGCTAGAATAATTAACTCTTTATCTTGTGCAGTTTTCACATATGATTTCTTGAAATATAACTCTGAAAAAAAAAATAAAACAGGCTTTGAATTGTGATTCAAATTGAGCTACTTGACTAACCTTTAAAACCAAATCACTCTGGCTTTCATTGTATGGTCAATAACAGGTCCCAGCCCAAGCCTCTCTTGCTCATTACTTGGGTTTTGAGCAGAGTGAGCATAAAAAGCAATTGTTTTCTGTTCTGGACAGAAACTCTGAAAGTTTTCCCTTCCTACATTGACTCTTTTGTGATGACAAACAAGGTCATCTTTCATCTCAATTCTTACCTATTGAATGGGCATTGCCTTAGGCAAACTGAGTCCTGGGAAAGACCTTAGTTTAAAAAGACCAAGGTCACGCACTGCATCCTAGAACATCCACCAGTCATCTTAACTCTTTTCTTGTTACTGGACTCTGATGACTCTGGACAAGAGAATGAGACTGATGACTTTGTACAACTCTGCCTCACTTAAATGCAATTCATGTGCAAATCAAACATCACCCTTGTGACATCATTGGTTCTCTTCAAGAACAAAGGACAAATAACAACTTCAGCTGCCTCAACTATAAAAAGCAATAAAAATAGCACCTTTTTCTCCCAGAGTTGTCATGAGGATCAAACAAGACAATATTTATGAAATACTTAGTGCAGTGCCTGGCACACAGTAGGTATTTAACATGTGCTTATTTCCTTCCTTCATAGGATATAGAGGTTAATTCCCTTTTGGAGGCAACTCACAACATTAACAGAATATTTTTTTTTTTCATTAAAAGGAAAAGAGTACAATAAAGATCCTGGTTTAGACCAGGTTTGGACTTTGAAACCAGGATTCTAGGTGGGATGATGGAAATAACCAACACAGCAAGGAAGCCCAGAGAGGCAAAGTTGCCTGGGTTTCAAGCCAAAGAGAGGCTTTGAACTTGAAACTTGGGAGTCTGCTCTATAGGAACAGAGCTAAGCTTAGAACCTAATCCTCCTCACATTTCCAGAGTATGAGATGAGGGGAATATTCTGCCCCTTGTGTGTTGGAAAGTATGTGGACATATTTGTGATCATTCCTTGTAAGTAAATATTTTATTATAAAAGCAAATCTGATTATTTGGTGGTTAAATGGAACAAGGGTACAGGAGAACACAGACTAAAATTGGGATAACACCACTGATGGGAGCTGGAGCCAATCAAGAGAAGCTAGATGCTTCACTCAATCCCCCCCACCCCACCTTTTAGGGAATAGAAAAACCCTGGAGAAAAGGCAAAATGTCCTTAGCAGAAGGTGCTAAGGTAGTCACTGTTACATATTGAAGAATGACTTTTAGGTTTATACAACTATGTTAGTTACCTGTTATCTTATATAAGATAATTTTATCAGGGATGCATAATATGAATACTTTCCTGATATCTACTCCCTGCAATTGACAGTTTCTCTTCTGATCTTGGTTGTATTTATTTTGCTTGTGGAAGCTTTATTTTTAATCTTATGGTATCAATTTTTTTTTTATTTTTACTATCTCTATTTTTTGTTTTGTTGAGAATTTTACCTCTTCAGATTAAAATTTTTATTTGAAGTACAGTATCTAATAATAGCAAAATTTTGTGGAATATTATATATACATATAATATATATTACACATCTGAGTTCACAACCATCTGAGGTAAGTGCTATGATATTGTGATCTTTATCCCCTTTATGAGATAATATTCATAAACTGCTTAGCACAGTACTTGACACATATCAAGTATTTAATAAATACTGGTTGCTTTTCTGTTTTTGTTATCCCCATTTTTCCTCTCTGAGAAGTTTCAGAGAAATTAAGTGACAACCATGGTCACACAGCTATCAAATGGTAGAACTAGTATTTGAACATAGGTCTTCTTGATTTTAGGTCCAACACACTATCCACTGAACCACACTATCTCTCTAGGTTAGTAAAGATAACTAAGGGGCTTGGTCAGCTTCTCTGGCTCTTGTTTTCCTCATGCTTACACATTATTGCTATAACTGTTCATTTGAGATAAAACCAATTCAGCAATAATCCCAATATTAGAGACAAATATAAACCTAGCTCTTATAACATTAAATATGAATGGAGCAGACAATCCAACGAAAGGGAGAAAAGTGACAGCTTCTTTATGAAAACAAAACTGTATTTGTGGCTAATGAGAAATGCACTTCAAAAAGCAAAAACATATATACAATAAAAAAAACAAGGGACTGGGATCAAATATGCTATGTATCAGGTGAATTCTAAAAATCAGGGGCTGCAACCATGCTACCAGACAAAAGAAAAATTCACAATATAGATATAAATAAGGAAATTGAATTATGCTGAAAGGAGCCATAATCAGTCAACAATATCAATATTAAATCTATATATCCCAAATGCCTTGGTATCTAAATTCATAAAGGAAAAATTAACTGAATTATGAGAAGTCACAGACAGAAATACAAAAAAACCAGGAGAATTTAATGTCCCTCTCTTGGTTTTAGACAAAACTAAGATAAACTAAGAAAGATAAATAAAAGGGATTTTTTTTTCAATTTTATAAAATTCAAAAACACTTTCCGGAGAAACTAGAGCTAAAGCACTTATGGTATCTTTTTAATGAGAGTGCTCACAAATATACATCTTACTTCCTACTGGAACTTAGAAAAACTGCCCTTGTATTAGTGCACTAAGATATTGCAAATAAATGTTTAAAGTGAAAAAATATTAAATATACCTTTTAAAGACCACAATTCAATAAAAATAATTGTTCAGGGAGCACAAATAAAAGACATTAAACCAAATGGATACTTAATGGTGAAATCATAAATAATGTTTGGGTCAAAAGACAAATCATAGAAACAATAATTATGCAATATAAAATTGTAACACTGAAACAATATAGCAAAATTTCTGGGATCCAGCTAAAGTTGTCTTCAGAGGAAAAAATAAAGCCTTATAAATATATATTGACAAAATAAAAAAGAAGATTAATGAATTGAATGTGTATTCTTCAAAAATTAAAAAGGCAAAAAATCCAAAATAAATACAAAAAGAGAGGTAATAAAAATTAGAAAAGTATAATGGGAAAGCCCAGTAGACAATAGAAATGATAAATAAAACTAAAAGCTGGTTCTTTGAAAAGACTAGCCAACTTAAAAAGAAAAGGGCAGGAAATCAAATCAATAAAACAACAAATAAAGTAAAATCACAATAAAATCAGAAGAAATAAAAAGCATTATCAAAACCTAATATCAATTATGTGTTAACAAAATTTTATAATATCCAAACTAGCAAAAGACCAATTAGATATCTTAAATAATCTAATCTCAAAAAAGGAAACAGCACTAACAGTAAAGAATCTATCAAAGGGAGGAAAAAACCATTGGTCCTAATGTATTCAAAGCAGGATTTTATCAATTTCTAAGAGACTATTAGAATACTACACAAATTATTATCAAAAATCATGGAAGCACTCTACCAGACTCCTTCTTATAAGATAAATAAAGTCCTGAGATCTAAACCAGGGAAAGATAGCTCCAAATCATTAATCAATATGGATTCAAAAATTATAAAATAAATCCTGCCAAACAGCCTACATTAATTCATCCAAAAAATCATTTATTATAATCAAGTTGGAAAAAAAATTATGCCAGGGATGCAAGGATAGTTAAACATGAGGAAAATAATTAACATAATTAATCACAATTTTAAAAAATCTAAAACTACATATGTTAATTAATGTAATAAAAAGGCTTGAACAAAATATGATACCTATTCAAGCTAAAAAATCTCTACAAAATATAAGTATGTTTAATATCATAGAAAGTATCTACCTAAAACCAAAAGCAAAGATCATGTGAATGAGGAAATATTAAAAGCTTTACCAATTAATATAGAAATAAAATAAGGATGCCCATTTTCCTGAATAACATTTTATGTGGTTCTAGAAAAGGTAGCAACAGCAATAAAAGAAGAAAAAGAAATTAAATACATAAAGATAATGAAAGAATATATAAAACTATCCCTATTTACTGATGACATGGTAGTTTCCTTTAAAAATCCAAAAAAAAGCAGTGAAGTTATTAATTAAGAACATAAATAGCTTCAGCAAAGTTGAATTCTACAAAATTAACCGGTGAAAATCAACACCTTGTCCATAAAATAATTTAAAAGTTCAAGAAGTAATAACAGAAAGGAATATCCAATAAAAGCCACTATATAATGCATGAAATATTTGAGAATCAATCTACCAAAGCATACAAAATACTTATGATTCAATTACAAAGTACTCCTAAAGAAATAAAGTGCAACTTAAATATCTGGTAGAATATCCAATGTTGATGGCTGGGGCATGCCCTTGTAATAAAAATGACAATACTCTCAAAGTTAATAGTCTTAATGTTATTCCAATCAAACCACCAAAGGGATCGTCCACTTAACTTGCTAAAACAATAACAAAATTCATTTGGAGGAATAAAACATCTAAGATATCAAGGGAATTGAGGGGAAAAGTAGAAATAAAGAGGGAGATAGCATTTCTAGACCTCAAACTGTATTACAAAGCATCATTTATCAAGGATCAATTGGTGGAACTGGTCATGTTTAGCCTAAAGAAAAGACAACTCTGGAAGACCATAACTGTCTTCAAGAATTTGAAAGACTGCCATATGATGAAGTGATTAAATTCATTCTCTTTGGCCCCAGAAGGCAAAACTAGGAGAAGCGCATGGAAGTTATAAAGAGGCAAATTTAGAATTGATGTCAAGAAAATCTTCCTCGAGCTTTTTATAAGTGGAATGACCCAATTAGAAAGGCAGTGGGATCCAACTACCTCCTTGAAGGTTTTCAAGAAGATACTGGACTGCATCATGTAAAGTCCATAATTATAGGGCTTCCTTTTGTGTTTGGGCTGAACTAGATAGTGACTGAGGTCCCTTCCGACTCTCAAATTCTTTGACTCTGTCCCTCTCCCTAAATTGTAAATGTTAAGACTCGTGGCTTTCTGATAAGCCACTGTTTTCAGCTAAAGCCCTGGTTTGAGAATGCTGTCAAGTAATGGAGGAAAAGCCCACCCAGAAAAATCAACCAAGAATAGGAGTCATGGCATGAAACTAGGGGTCAAAAATAGAGAGGTATCTATCCCAGACAAAGCAGACAGTGAGTGACTTCAGAAGTACAGAGCCCAGTTTGCTAAAAATAAGGCCTGGAATAACAGGTCAAGATCAGGTAGAGATGAAACAGTACTGACTTTCAGAAAAGTACAAGGTCAGTAAAGAAGAAAAACAGCAGAGATCAGTATCTATAGGCCTTGAACTGAACTTACTATAGCTGAACTTACTGGTAGCTCCTGAAGCTCCTGATGCTACTTGAAGAACTGTCCTCTCCATGTCCAATCTGTCTTTCGAAAAGGATGACAGTAATTATTTCTCATGTCTGTGTTCTAGGGCTTAATAGAGGTTTCTATCTTGGAAAACAGTAGAAGGGGTGCAATTTAAGAATGCCTTAAAGGAAAAGAAAATTTTTTCCAACAGTTGATATGTCTGGTCGTTCTACATCATACTTGAAAACTATGATACAATGCCATGGGAGATTTACAATGGTGTTTTGTTTCACAAAGATACCTCTGGGATTCTTTTTGGTATTGTATATATAGTTTTCAATTTTTTGTATTGAATTCATAGCTACATCTTTTTAATACCCCCTATTTTCCTCTTCTTTTTCATGGCTGGCTTCTTTCCTGGACTTCATGATCTGCCAAGACTCATCATTCAGCAAGATGAAATCTTATCTCTGAAATTCATAGCTCCTCAGCAACCCATGTCCCTGGGGTCCCTCTCTGACTCTGAGTGGGCAGCATGGAGATTAGACATTGGGGAGCTCCTTCTATATGCTCAACCATCTAGTCACCCAATGAATTAGTTTAATTAATTCCCACCCAGGTATTCGCCTGGGCTTATGTTCTCTAGAAACTCATCATCTTGCAAGATTACATGAACTCCAAAATTCTGAACTCCTCAGATCATTTCCCACCTCAGCTAGAGGACTTCCTCATGCCCTTACATAAGGTTTCCTCCCATTACCCTCCATTTTCAGCTTCCTTGTATGGCCCATTGGGGCAGTACAGTGAATACAGCAGCAGACCTGGAGTCAGAAAAACTCAACTTCCTGAGTTTAAATCTGACCTCAGTTACTTACTAGCTGTATGACCCTGAGAAAATAACGTCACTCTGTTTTTCTCAATTTCCTCTTCTATAAAATGATTTGGAAAAGGAAATGGCAAACCACTCCATTATCTTTCCCAAGAAAATTCCAAAAAGAGTCAGTCACAAAAAGTTGGACATGACTGAAAACAACAACTACAACCTACCCCGTTACCTTGTGAACTCTTTGACAGCATGGCCTGTTTTTTGCCTCTCTTTGAATCCCAGCAATTAGCACAATTCCTAGTACATAGTAGGTGCTTAATAAATGTTTATTTATTCTGATTCTGACTTTTCCAATGTACAGTGAGATTCAAAAAAAAAAAAACAAACCAAAATACAAAACTTAATAAGGGCCTAACACATACAAGGCATGGTTAGAAACCTGATAAATAAAGATGAAATCAGATAGACTATATTGGAGGAACTTATAATCTAGTACAAGAATAAACATATGTAAGAGAAATAACTATAAAAACTGATGTAGATAATAAATGACTGTAATACTAACTAACATTTACATGGTGTCTACTCTGCAGCAGGCATAGTTAAGCACTTTACAAATTTACAAATTTGTAACCCTGGCAGGTAGGTGCTCTTATAATCCCCATTTTTCACATGAAGAAACTGAGGCAAACAGAGGTTAAGTAACTTACCCCAGGTCACACAGCTAGTAATTGTCTGAGGCTTGATTTGAACTCAGAGCTTCCTGACTCCAGGCCAAGTTCTCTATCCACTCCGTCATTTAGCTCTCCTAGTACAAAGCAAAGGACCATATGACATGTTATGAGAAAAAAAAAAAGATCTGTATTTTGGCATTGGAGATAATTCAAACATTGGATCACAGATCTGTAGCCAGAAATGACCTTAGAACTCATTTGGGCTAACACTCTCATTTTACAGGTTAGGAATCTGAGATACAGAGAGTTCAAATGACTTGCTTAAGGTGACACAGGCAGAACCAAGATTTGAACTAATATCTCCTGACTCTAAATCCATTGCATCGTGTGACCTCCTACATGCTAAACTGAAGTTCATGTGAGGTAACAATCTATCTTTGTTTAGTAAGAAGAATAGACAGACGACTTCAGAATAATCTTAAATTGTTATTTATATAAGGCTTTAAGGTTTGCAATTTATTATCTCATTGATCTTCATACCATCCTGGGAGGTTAAGTGCTATTATTATCCCCATTTTATAGATGAGGAAACTGAGTTTGCAGAACTTGCTCAGTGCCACACACATAGCGTCTAAAGTAGAATTTGAACTCAGAACTTCCCAACTCCATGCCTAACATTCTATCCACTGCACCACCCAGCTGCCTTCAAAACCAGGAAAACTATAGGTTCAAATACCACCTCTGATACATATGGGCTGGGTAATCCAAAATTTGACCCCTCAAAACTCTAAGCAGCTTTCTAAGACTGTACGTTTCAAAGAAGGTACTGATCTCCATCGTGAGAGTTCCTTCATCAGGGATTTCTTTGTAACAGTGAAATCACAGGTCCAATCATTCTTGTCCCTAAGAAATAAGGAATAGGAAAACTTCAGGGA
Source organism: Phalanger gymnotis (assembly GCA_028646595.1). NCBI lineage: Eukaryota > Metazoa > Chordata > Mammalia > Diprotodontia > Phalangeridae > Phalanger > Phalanger gymnotis. Next base: position 390 of record JAQQSZ010012404.1, on the reverse strand, counting down.
CATGCAGAGATTTGAGTGAACTGACATGGCAAGAAATTAGTAGAACCATATATATGATGGCTATAATGTAAATGGAAACAAAACCTAAAAAAAAAACCTCCGAATAATTATTATAGCCAATCTTGCTCTCAAAAAACAGATAATGAAACATAACTTTCTCTTTTTGGTAAAGAGAAGAGGGACTCGGTTGGTTGGTTAATTGTTGTCCTTCATGGTTGAAGAGGACCAAAACGGCATCAGTACATCAGTGTCAAGGTACAGTGTGTCCAACTATAGCTGATCAGACCACTATCAGCTTGGAAGGCTCTAACACAGGTCAGGCACAAATAGGCCATATGAACATTTGGAGTGAAGATGTCTCTAAATTTGTACTTCTCACATTTCTTTGGA
>JAQQSZ010012403.1:0-12020 GCA_028646595.1 Phalanger gymnotis | reverse complement strand
TATACATGCATATTCCTTTCAGCTACCCTAGTACTGAGGTCTCATGAATCATACACATCATCTTTCCATGTAGGAATGTAAAAAAAAAAACAGTTCAACTTTAGTAATTCCCTTGCAATTTCTTTTTCTGGTTCTTTTTCTTGATTATCTTTTCATGCTTCTCTTGATTCTTGTGTTTGAAAGTCAAGTTTTCTATTCACCTCTGGTCTTTTCACTGAGAAAGCTTGAAAGTCCTCTATTTTATTGAAAGTATATATTTTGCCTTGGAGCATGATACTCAGCTTTGCTGGGTAGATGATTCTTGATTTTAATCCTAGCTCCATTGAACTCTGGAATATTGTATTCCAAGCCCTTCAATCCCTTAATGTAGAAGCTACTAGATCTTGGGTTATCCTGATTGTTTTTCCACAATACTCAAATTGTTTCTTTCTGGCTGCTTGCAGTATTTTCTCCTTGATCTGGGAGCTCTGGAATTTGGCAACAATATTCCTAGGAGATTTCTTTTGGGGATCTATTTGAGGAGCCGATCGGTGGATTCTTTCAATTTCTGTTTTTCTCTGTGGCTCTATAATATCAGGGCAGTTCTCCTTGATGATTTCTTGAAAGATGATATCTAGGCTCTTTTTTTGATCATGGCTTTCAGGTAGTCCAATAATTTTTAAATTATCTCTCCTGGATCTGCTCTCCAGGTCAGTGGTTTTTCCAATGAGATATCATACACTGTCTTCCATTTTTTCGTTCCTTTGGTTCTGTTTGATAATATCTTGATTTCTCATCAAGTCACTTGCTCCACTTGCTCTGATCTCATTTTTAAGGTAGTATTTTCTTCATTGGTCTTTTGGACCTCCTTTTCCATTTGGCTAATTCTGCCTTTCAAGGCATTCTTCTCCTCATTGGCTTTTTGGAGCTCTTTTGCTATTTGAGTTAGTCTATTTTTTTAAGTTACTATTTTCTTCAGTAAATTTTTCAGTATATTTCTGGGTCTCTTTTAGCAAGACATTGACTTGTTTTTCATGGTTTTCTCTCATCTTTCTCATTTCTCTTCCTAATTTTTCCTCTGCTTCTCTAACTTGCTTTTCCAAATCCTTTTTGAGCTCTTCCATGGCCTGAGACCAGTTTATGTTTTTCTTGGAGGCTTTTGTTGTCAGCCTTTTGACTTTGTTGACTTCTTCTGGCTGTATGTTTTGGTCTTCTTTGTAACCAAGAAGCATTCCAGAGTCTGATACTGAATCTGGGTGTGTTTTTGCTGCCTGGCAATGTTCCCAGCCAACTTACTTGACCCTTGAATTTTTCAGCAGGGTATGACTGCTTATAGACTAAAGAGTTCTATGTTCCAAGCCTGGAAGGGATGCACCAGCTCTGCCACACCAGCACTCCTCCTTCCCCAAGAACCCCCAACCCTGACTGGACTTAGATCTTCAGCAGGCTCTGCACTCCTGCTCTTATCATTCCTCCCACCAGGTGGGCCTGGGGCCAGAAGCAACTGTAGCTGTAGTTGTAAAGCTGCCCCACCTCCACTGCCCCTGGGGTGGTGGCCAAACTGCAAACTCTATCCCAGTCTCCAGAAGCTTCTCCCACTAACCTACTCTGTTGTCCTTGGTGTTCATGGGTTGAGACATCTGGTAACTGCCGCAGCTCATTGATTCAGGGCGCTAGGGCATGCTCTGCCCGGCCCTGGTCTGGTTGGTCCGTGCCACCCACACTGAGCTCTGCTCTGCTCAGCTCCACTCCCCCTCACTCCCAGCTCCGTGGGGGAGAGACCTTACCCAGAGACCATCCAGGCTGTCCTGGGATAGAACCCTGCTTCCCTATGCTATTTTGTGGGTTCTGTAGTTCTAGAATTGGTTCAGAGCCATTTTTATAGGTTTTTGGAGGGACTTGGCGGGGAGCTCATGCTAGTCCCTACTTTCCAGCCACCCTTTTGGCTCCCTCGACCTACCGAATGCTTGAGAGAGTTTGGAAATATCTTAAAAATATTAAACATTAGGGCAATATTTAATCATCCCATTAAATGGAGTTACTGCCTCATAAAATTTCTCTTTAGAATTGAAAAAAGGCACTAAACACAACCTAGTACCAATCATTCCTTTTACAGATAAGTAAAATGAGGCCCCAGGAATTGCACAATTGAAAATTGATACTCCACTTTATTCTGCATTAATTAGTGATTGACAATTGTTTCTAATCACTGGAATCATTACTTCTGAATCAATTTGATTGAAAAGACAATTTGGCTACTTAACATTAGAGTCTAAAAGAGAGTTTGACTTCTTTATAAGAGGTAACTTCCCCATTTTTCTGGCCTACAACTTGGACTCTTGCCCTGGATGGAAGAGGAGGGGTGGGTGAATCCCCAGAGTCATAAGATGTTCTGCTGGGTCTTAAGTCAAGCGCTGTGTAACTCTGGACTTTTCAGACAATGATTAACTCTGTTACCACGAGTCTTGGAAATTCCCTTTTCTAAATCAGGCTGAAGTTAAGTTCACTTTACACCTTTACCAAATGTGTGAAAGACTAGTCTCTCTGCTGTAATGCCTCCTGGCCATGGAGGAGCTTCGGGGATTTTACTTATTGGCAACTGCTAGCCTTGCCAATAATTGATCATGCTTGGACTTTATGCCTCAGTTTCTCTTCATCACAGATTTTTATCAGAACAGAATTTAAATTACTTACTCTTGGTCACACAGTAAGTTTCAGAAGGAAATTTTGTTCCCAGGTCGTCTCTGCTCCAAATGCAGCAATATATCTATCATTCCATGTTATTTTTCATCAGAAAGACCCTTTCAGTCTCTCACTAACAATATGATCATGGGCAAGTCACTTAACCTCTCCCAGCTTCTGTTTGTAAATTATGATCAACAATGCAGGTAGTACCTACCATGTAAGGTCCAATTCAACTTAAGTTAATCCAATTCACCAAGCATGTATGAGGTGTCTGCCATGGGAAAGGCACTCTGGGCATGTTTTGACATAGGGACAACAAACAAGCCATCTTTTATCCCAGGGCTGAAATGGCATAAGGGATGTAAAACATTTGGTAAATCAGCACCTAGGACAGTGGCCTATAGAGAGTGGCAACCTATTTCTACTGCAACTCCATTTTACTGGATTAGAGAAATTTTTTTTCTTTAAGTTTCACCTGCTGTTTCACCATGGCATTTATTTTACTTTATTTTCCATTGTTGATTTGTGAACCAAGTACCTCTCTATATTGTCCATAAATGGTATAAATCCATGGACAACTGGAGGAAAATCATCATTATATACACTTTAGATCTACTTGGGATTCTGCTCTGTCTTCTTTTCTGTGATATTGTTGACCTTAGCTTTCTCAGTCTTTGAAATTTACAAAGAATGAATGAATAGAACTGTGAAAGAAGCTGCAAAATTCTTTCTCAAGTTTTATTTTCATGCAGCTCTTTGAAAGGTGATAGGAATCAAGCGTATAGGTCCATTAGGGATTTGATGATGCTATTGGAATCATTGAATCCTGGCTGATGTAAAGGTGTTAGTTATACCTGAATTTCTCATACAGTTAAAAAGGTCAACCTTTATTCCCTTGTTGTATTAAAGGGACATCAATGAAATCTCCACTCGAAGGGGCCCAATTTCTGCTGCCACTTTAATAACTGTTGGTCAACTGAAACTCCCTATTTTCTTAGCATAGCCAAGAGCTGACCATAGCAGTAGATAAAATGAGGTGGTCACCAATTAGGTTAGTGGGGCCTTTGGGCACATTTAGCGTTAGGTTACAAACTGAAAGTTTTGAAAAGTCCAAAGCAGGAAAGGGAGAACACTAATAACAAAAGGATGCAAACAACTGAGGGAGCATGAGTAGGTGGGAAGTGTTAGCTAGGATAATGCTTGGAGAAAACTAGGTATTTTGTAATGTGGAGGTGAGAAGGAAAGCTTCCTGAAATATAGGAATCAATCGGTTATCTTTTATTCCAATAGGAGCCCTGGAATCTTCTTGGGAAGTGAAATGATCTGTTACTACATCAAAATGTCTTTAAAAATACCGAAATATAGTATTAGGTAAGGTATTTGTGGTCTGGACTCATTCTTTGTGCTCCTCCTTTCCCAGAAGTAGAAAAGAAAGTAGTCTACCAGCAAAATCAAAGGAAAATCTTTCATGGGATATACAAGTCATTGTCCTAATGAAAAGTCAGCTTATTGGGATTGATCATAGCGAGGAATTTTAGAATATGAGGAGACCTGAAGTTCATTGTAGATTACCTCTTGGACTTAATGGTCTTTAAGATCTCTTTCAACTCTATTTAAATCTATGCTTTTATGACCCCAGGATATTCCATTTGGCATGAACTATTTAACAGAGGTTGCTGGTCTCTGTCTTCAAAGTCATGTTTCCACTAACCCCACCTCTCAAAAGAGGGCACAGTTTTCTGTTGTTGATTGCTAGTTGGTTTTTGTTTGTTTTTTTTTAAAACCTACATTTAGTAGTAGTAACTATGTGTATTGTTGAAATCTCACAATCTTTTTTTTTAAATTTTCTCTTGTAAGTTTAGACACTGATTGAATCACCCAAACACTGACACCTCAATTAAAGTATCTGTAACTTTGCCCTGTGAGGAAACATCTATTGAGTTAATGAATTAACCAAAGAAAAGTTCTAAATCTATCTACAAGGAACTAAATCTATTTTATGAAATGAGAAGATGCTATACAGGACAAGAGTTAAGACTATTTAGCTCTATGAGGCTTCAATTTGAAAAAAAATAAATGAAAAAGAAGAATAACAAACTAGTAACGAATCTGTCATTCTAATAACAAGTATGCATGGTGTTAGAGATGGTCCAGTTAAGCATCATATTTTGAATAATTATTATGTAGTGGAGAAGAGAGATAAAACCTCTGTCTCTTTCTTTTCCTTAGAATCAAGGAAAACCTTGTAAACTTGGAAATGAATCACACTATTTGGGATTTCACATCTGAGATAAAAACATACCAGAATAGCAATAACTGGTAGAAAAATCAGTTTTGGAAGATAACAGATATATTGCAAATGAGTTAGGTGACTTAATGAAAGGTACATCCAGGAACCTACAAGGATTCTAGAAGAAAGCTTTCCTGTACCTAAGTGGAACTTAATGAGGACTGCAGGAAGGGACTTCCAGTAATCAAAACTTAAAAGCTATGCTTTGACACATGAACTTCTTAGGCTGAACTGCAATGGAGGAAAATACTGGCTAGAGTTTATGAACAATAGCATTAGAAAAAATGTGCTCAAGGTTACTTTTAGTTCAATGAGGTGAGAAATGAGTACGTGTGGGTGCCTAAGCTGATAGAGTGAGGATATGTTGGCATGGTGACCCTAAAGCCTATGCAATACACTTATTCATCAGTCATTTGCCAAGTGCCATGCATGAAAGATACATATAACCAAAGAAACAGTTTTTTTCAAGGATATATAGTCTACTGGGTGGATACAATATAAGAAAATACACAGTGTGCCCCAAATAATTTCAGTGTAGTGGGTAGTATGCTTATAATCAATTATTTAAAGATTAAAAGTCTTTCCTGATTGTTTTGGCAATCAGGAAAGACTTTGTATACAATGTTGTATATGAATTAGAAAAAAAATACTTTTTTTTAAAAAAAATATAAGTTCTCATGTCCACTTGGTCAGATTTTGTTATTTGTTCTCTTAAGGTCTCAAGAAAATCGAGAAGAAAAAGTGTGTTTTTTGACATTGTCTGCCTTCTGGCTAGCAAGCTTTTAATACAAGATGAATGGGCACCTGCTTGCTTACTATCTAGTCTAAGTAGCATAAAATGGAAAACATAATATCACCTGAACCCCTGGCAACTGCCATTCAGGATTCTCCATTAAGTTTTATTTGTTCGTAGCAGAGAACTAAAAACTCTTCTTCCAATCTCAGCAGGAATCTGCAGATCAAGTCAAACAATTCTTAAGGAACATTGTTATAATAAAATAACTGTGTGTGAATCCAAAACAGTGATATTCTATTTCTCTGATATATCCATGTAATATATAAGGGGAGCCTTCCTCATGTATGATGAGCTGGCTTGATACATCATAGTACATCTAGATCTAGATCTACACATACATATACATCTATATCTATATCGGTATCTATCTATACATACATACATACAATATGTATGTGAATATGTATACACACACACACACATATATATATATTATATATATATATATATATATATGTACGTGCGTATGCATATGTGTGTGTGTGGTGGTTGTCCTTCATTCTCAAAGAAAACCAAAATGGCAACACTATGAGTTGTGCATCCTATGCTTCCTTCGAGCTATTTCAATTCTGCTTTACTCATAGAGCACAGCGCCTTCTCTGATGTGGGAACACTATGCTCAACTCTCCTGTAACATTGTCTCCCATGTCACACAATCAGTTGCAAAGTTCTTAAGAGAGAACTTGAGAGTGTCCTTGCATTGCTTCTTCTGATCACCATGTGAATTCTTGCCCTGTGTGAGTTCTCCATAAAATAGTCTTTTGGGCAAGCATATGTTTTACATTCAAACAACATAGCCAGCCCATCGGAGTTGTGCTTTCTGAAGCAGAGTTTGAATGGTTGGCAATTTAGCTCAAGTAACAACCTCAGTGTCTCTACCCTATCCTGCCAGCTGATCTTCAGAATCTTCCTAAGACAATTCAAATGAAAGTCATTCAGTTTCCTGGCATGGTGCTGGTAGACTGTCCAGGTTTCACAGGCATACAACAATGAGGTCGGTGCAATGGCTCCGTAGACCTTCAGTTTGATAGTCAGTCTAATACCTCTTCTCTCCCATAATTTCCTTCAGAGCCTCCCAAACACTGAGCTAGCTCTGGCAATGCATGCATCAACCTCATTATTAATGTGTACATCCCTGGAAAGTACACTAACAAGGTAAGTGAACTTATCCACAGCATTCCATTTGCTGTAACCAATGGTTCCATGTATGGATGGTGTGGTAGTGGCTGATGGAGCACTTGTGTTTTCTTGGTGTTAATTGTTAGGCCAAAGTTACACGAGCAGCAGAAAATTGGTTCACACTTTATTGCGTCTCAGCTTCAGAGGCTCAAATGAGTGCACAATCATCTGCAAACAGAAAATCATGCACCAACACTCGCTTTACTTTGGTCTTGACTTGTAGCCTTTTCAAGTTGAAGAGTTTTCCATCAATGCGGAAGCTGACTTTGATGCTTTTTTTCATCCTCATTGAAAGCATTTGACAACATGGCTGAAAATATCATGCTAAAAAGCATGAGAGGAAGCATACAGCCTTGTTTCACTCCATTGGTGACTGAGAAGGCACAAGAGCATTGGCCATTATCTAGAACCTGGGCCAGCATGCTGATGAACTTCCATGAGCAACCAAATTTTGACATAATTTTCCATAAGCCCTCATGACTAATAGCATCAAAGGCCTTGGTCAGATTAATAAATGTTGCATACAGACCTCTCTTCTGCTCCTGGCATTTCTCCTGGAGCTGTTGGACAGCAAACACTGTATTGACTGTTGCTTGGCCCTTTCCAAAGCCACACAGGTTCTTAGGTAGATGACCATCTTCCAGGTGAAGAATCAGCCTATTAAACAGAACTCTATATCTGTAATTCATGCAATAAATATTTCTCGTTTTATGTTTATTGTTTTTGTAAGCTGGACCTCCATCCACTGTTCTATACCACATCAAAGGCAGAAATTAGACTATGCTATGCTAACTGGAGTTCTTTAAAACAAAAAGTTCAGTGGGTTGCCTCTCACCCAAGTCACAGACTGAGAATCCCACACCAGTTTCAATTCAAATTGAATGTCATATTTTTTCATCTTGCCATGATTCAACAATGCTTCCATTTACAAATAACAACTCTTTTTCCAGTAATTAAGTAATTAATTATATTTCCTAATTTATTAAGCCTTGATTGCACATTAAATCATTCAACCGGTTCATTTTGACATGTCATTTTCAATTAATTCTCCCCATGTTGAGCAAACTTCTTATGAAAAAAGTACTCCTTTAATGCAAAGTTTCTATCCACTAAGTTGGCACATTATTCTTATTTTGATAAAAAAAGAAATCATAGATAATATGAATTTTTATTAAGGAGTGTAGCTTATTGTTCATTCTAATTGTGTGTGTGTGTGTGTGTGTGAAGAATTTCAGATAAGTCATGATGTGCAATGTTGAATTTTGTTGTGGTTGTTGTTCTGTTGTTTCAGTCATATCTGACTTCATTACCCCACTTGAGGTTTTCTTGGCAAAGATATTGGAGTGGTTTGCAATAAATGCTAAATAACATATCTGAATTAATGTCATAAGAAATCATTTACATTATTGATATGAAGGATGAAGGTAATAAAAAGAATTATTTTTAAAACAAACTTGGCAAAATGTATGTATCCAAAATAATATTTCTTCAAACATTCATATAATTAGAACTGGGAGACATGTGAAAAGTGGTGTCAAAAGAACAAGCACTAGTTCTGGAATCAGAGGACTAAGTAAGGTTCAAATTCTGCCTCTTATGTTTACTACCTTCATAATCCTAAGTACTACCGAGCGTCTCAAAAGATAAATGAAATATTTGGATTACCTGCGCTTTTAGGGCCCTTCCAACTCTGAATCATATTAGTTAGCCCAACTTCTTACCTAGGATGGTATGAATTTAATGATCATTGTTTCTGGGATTCAAAGATTTGGGTTCAAATTCAGACTCTTATGAATGCCTGTTGATATGGCATTCAGTGACATTATGTCATTTTAGGGAGGTCTACAATTTCCTGAAATGTAAAAGATAATCTCCCACTTCAAATCATATTACCACAAGTCTTCTGGCTTTAATATTCTTTTTTTCAGAACCATATAAAGTTAAGAACTTGTATACCAAATTTGAATATGAACCATTTTCAATAGAGTCCTTGATTTAAAGGTGCAAGTAGGCTTAGAGATCCTCTAGTTCAACTACTCATTTTATAAATGAAGAAAGTGAAGGTTAGAGTATTTAAGTGACTTTCCCAAAGTGATACAGGTAAATAGTAGAAACATTCTTTGAATCCAGGTCCCTTGACAGCAAATCAAGAATACTTTACACTGTAGATGTCAATGGCCATTCCACATTGCTTGCCTTCAGATAATTTATGCTCTAGCCCGAATGGGTTACTCAGAAATCCTTGAATGTCTCTTACTTTCCTGTTGTTCTTGTTACTGTCATTGAGTTGTTTCAGTCACTTCTGACTCTTCATTGACCCATTTTGACATTTTCTTCCAGCTCATCTTACAAATGAGGCAAGCAGGGTCGCCCAGGGTCACACAACTAGTAAATGTCAGAAAGATGAGTCTTCCTGATTCCAAGGCCAGTGCTCTAGCCACTGTGCTGCCTAGCAGCCACCTCTATTTTCTTCCCTACTCCCTTCCTTTAGCTCACTATAGAAGCTTGGACTGAACGCTCATCCTCCAATCTTTACTTGTTACAACATTTGTCTCTGCTAAAGATCCAGTATATGTGACAACAATATCTTCTTTGCTTTCTTTCTTTATTTACTTAATTGAAAGTAATCTGTTTCTGGTTCAGAGCTCTTATTATAGTATAAGCTTTTCCTATGCTTTTATCATTGACCCTTTTATGTTGCTGCATATACATGCTCATCAATTAGGAATGGTTTAACAAATTACGTTACACAACTATTATGAAATGTTAGTTTCCCATTAAAATGTTGAAAGACACAGGGCTAGAGAACCCTTTGAAAACTGGTGTGAAATGATGTTGGGGGAAAAAAGAGCAGAAGCAGTAGAACAAGATATGTAGTAACAATAACAATGTAAAGAAAAACACCTTCAAAAAACTTAAGAATCCTGATTAACTCAATGATCAACTGTAATTCCAGGCAGCAGATGGGATAGTATTTGTAAGTCAATTAAAAAAAATCAAGAATTATATGAAGGCCAGATGTTATTATTTATGATGATGAAATATGATACTTATCTCCTGACAAAGAGATGATGGAAATGTGGATATTGATCACAGGAGAATTCGTCTTATTATATTATGCATATTTTATTGTAAGAATCTTTTTTTCTCTCTTTTAATTTGTGAGTGATATGAAGAAGAACTAGGGTCCTTCAACAAATAAACATTAATAAAGTACATAAGCATGATTAGTGAAGAGATTATGCCTTTTAATTTTTTCTATTTCTTTGTAATGCCTTGCATAGTGTCATTGGAATTCTACACTTGAAGGATATGTTCCTTGTATGGACGATAGCAGAGAACCAGTCTACAAGGACAGGATGAAGTTTCATCATAACAAAAAAAATACATGAATTCAGAAACAAGCAAACAAAAAATATAAATGGGCAAGAGAACAAATAAATGCATACATTAAATACATACAAATAAATGCATTAAATAGATGTAAGTAGGCCAATAGAAATATAACCTATCACCCTATGCCAAAGCATTGATCGGCCTTACCAAAAATAGCTAGGCTCATTGTCTTTCAACAGATACAAAGTCAAACTCCACACCTGTACTTAGAGTTTTTCATCATCAGAACCCAGGGTATCCTTCATACTAAAAAGATTTTCTTGTATACGCTGATATTTCCTTACCTATATATCTAGCTGGAGTGTTTCCACCTCGATCCAATCCACACACGTGACCTTTTTGATTTTTCAAACTAGATATCCCAGAAATATATCAAAATCAACATTTGCTCAATGAACTCATTATTTTTCCTCCAAAACCTTATTTGATTCTAAAGTTTTCTATTTTTAACAAAACATTCACCATTCGTCTAACTTCTGGATTTTCTACCTTAGTGTTATCCTCCATTTTTCACTGTCCCTCACACGATGGAATTAATCAGTTGTCTAATCTTGTTGCTTCTGCCTCTACAGAGTCCTTCACATTCAAACCCTTCTCTGAATTCACACAGCCAATGCTTGAATGGAGGCTTTCAAACCTCTTGCCTTGGTTATTGCAAAGGCATCCTAATTTGTATCTGTTCCTTTCCAGTCTCTTCTCACTTTGGTCCATCTTCCACTCTGCTGCCAATATCATTTTTCCTTAAGCAGAGATCTGTCATTCTCATAAGGCTAGGATAAGCATAAGGTCTAACTCATATCTTCAAAGCCCTTGGCTGATGTTATATCCACTATATTGTGACAAGATGAATAATCCTAAGGGACAGAGTTTCTGTGTAATTAATCATCAATTTATTAAATAGGTTAACTAATAATCAATAAATTGGTGATCAGTGTTTTCTCTCTATAAACAAAGATAAAACCACAAACAGGCTGAAAATCTTAATATGCTTTTAGTAAAGGGGGGAATCCCCTGACAAAAATACCAACTGTGGTGGGTGGACATTTTAATGAGAGGTACTCTTGGTATCTTCAGCCCCTCCTTCTGAGAAAATGACTTGATCACAACATTTGGCCCCTTCCAGTAATCTAAACAGATTAATTCATCTCCACCCAGAATATTCTGTTTACTTTTCTCATTTATGAGCTGGGTCACCCAACACTCAAATGAAGGGTGCCAGGACATGAGCTTATTCCAGAAGAGCAAGAATTCATCTACATTAGATTCTATTTATACGCTAAACAGATGGAAGTTCTCCTAGTTGAGTGTGGTCCTAACCAAGATCAATCACAAAGTGTGTACCCCAAGGATTAGAGAAATCTCTTCTATCAGCCATATCTTTCAAAGACTGGCTGACTGACCCGAAAGGGCTGGTCCCTGAATGAAGAAATGAGGGAAATAAAAACTTAACCTTAATTAAATAATTGGTTGTTAATATAATAGCACAATAATCATTTCTCTCATCATTGAAAGTAAGAGAGATGTCAAAGCACACTTTTCAGATCATGATGCAATAAAATTATTTGTAACAAAGAATCGTGGAAAAATAAGCTAAAAATTAAATGGAAACTAAATAATCTAATTCTAAAGAATGAGTGGGCCAAAGAACAAATCAAAGAAACAATTAATAACTTCATTCAAGAGAATGACAATAAC
>JAQQSZ010012402.1:0-12020 GCA_028646595.1 Phalanger gymnotis | reverse complement strand
CTGCTTCCCTCTGCCACTTTGTGGGTTCTGCAGCTCTAGAATTGGTTCAGAGCCATTTTTTATAGGTTTTTGGAGGGACTTGGTGGGGAGCTCATGCCAGTCACTGCTTCCCAGCTGCCATCTTGGCTCCGCCCCCCTAGAGTTATTTTAAATGGGGTCTCTCTTAGTCATTGCTGGCAAGATTCTTGCCAGTCCTCCTTGATAGGCTCAGCCTTCACCTGGAAAATCGTCATTTACCTGAGAGCCAGCGTGGCTTTAGAAAGGGCTGAGAAACTCTTGATACAGTTTTCCTGCCTGACTCCAGGAGAAATGCTAGGAACAAAGCAGAGGTCTATACATAATATTTGTCAATGTGACCAAAATCTTTGATACTATCCGTCGTAAGGGCTTGTGGAAAATTATGGCAAAATCTAGGTACCCAGAGAAGTTCATCAGTATTGTACATCTGTTTCATAAGTTCACTTACCTTGGTATACTTTTCAGAAATGTACATATTGTTAATGAGGTTGATGCACACATTGCTAGAGCTAGCTCAGTGTTTGGGAGGTTCCAAAGGAAAGTCAGGGAGAGAAGAGGGGTTAGACTATGAAACTTAAGGTCTGCAGAGCTGTTGTGCTGATCTCACTATTGTGTGCCTGTGAAACCTGAACAGTACTAGTGCCATGCCAGGAAACTGAATCGCTTCCATTTGAATTGTCTTAGGAAAATTCTGAAGATCACCTGGCAGGATAAGGTACTGGACACTGAGGTCCTTTCTCAAACTAAACTGCATTCAAATTCTATCTGAGAGAGTACAACTCTGGCCATGTCGTTCTAATGCCAAATGTATCCTTGCCTAAAAGATTATTTTATGGAGAATTCACACGAGGCAAGAGCTCAAATGGTGGGCACAAGTTATACAAGGACACTCTGAAGTTCTCTATGAAGAACTTTAGAATTGATTATGTGACATGAGTGACACTGACACAGGACTAGAAGAAGGTGCTGTGCTCTCTGAGCAAAGCGGAATTGAAGTAGCCCAGAAATGCGAGATGCACAAATTTAGAGAAACTACCCCAAATGTTCGCATAGACTATTTATGCCTGACCTGTAGCAGAGCATCCAAGCTTGTACTGGTCTGGCCAGACAGAGTTAGACACACTGTAACTGGACTCTAACACAGTGATGTCATTTCGGTTCTCTTTGAGAACAGACAAGAACCAACCGACGTCAGTTTCATAACAGCATACTTGCATGAGTTCTTGATAATGGACGATGCTCTCGAGCTTTCCTAGTCACCAACAGAGTGATGTAGGCCCTGTACTTGTCCACACACTTTTTAGCATGATGTTTTCAGCAATGCTGTCAAATGCCTTCAATGAGGACAAAAAGCGGCATCAAGGTCAGCTACCATATTGATGGTAAATTATTTAACTCGAAAAGGCTACAAGCCAAGACTAAAGTAGAGGAAGAGTTGGCGCATGATTTTTGTTCACAGATAATTGTGTACTCAATGCAGCCTCTGAGGTTGAGATGCACTAGAGTATGAATTAATTCTCAGCTGCTTGTGCTAACTTTGGCATAACACTTAACACCAAGAAAACCGAGGTTCTCCATGAACCAGCATCACATCTTCCATATGTGGAATCATTAGTTATAGCAAATGAAGAAATATTGAATGCTGTGGATAAGTTCATTTACTTTGCTGGTACGCCTTCTAGGGATGTACACATAGATCGTAAGGTTGACACACACATTGTCAGAACTAGCTCAGTGCTTGGGAGGCTCTGAAGGAAAGTGTAGGAGAGAAGGGGCATTAGACTACCTACCAATATTAAGGTCTACAGAGCTATTGTGCTGACTCCTTTTTTGTGTGCCTGTGAAACCTGGACAATATACCAGCACCATGCCAGGAAACTGAATCTCTTCCATTGGAATTGTCTTGGGAAGATTATAAGGATCATCTGACAAAATAAGGTACTGGACACTGAGGTCCTTTCTCAAACTAAAATGCCAAGCCTTCAAACTCAGTCTCAGAGAGTGCAATTATGATGAGCTGGTCACATTGTTTTAATGCCAAATGTAGCTTGTCTAAAAGACAATTTCACAAAGAACTCACACAAGGCAAGTACTCACATGGAGGTCAGAAAAAGTAATACAAGGACACTCTCAAGATCTTCTGAAAAACTTTGGAATCAATTATGTGACATGGGAAGCAATGGCAAAGGATCACCCAGCATGGTGTGCCTGCATCAAAGAAGGCGCTATGCTTTACGAGTAAAGCAGAATTACAGCAGCTCAAAACAAATATGAGTTGAAGAAATTTATAGACATCTGTATTCCAAATGTTCATATATACTAGTGGTGCCCAATCTGTAGTAGAGCCTTCCAAGCTTGTATTGGTTTGATCAGCCACAGTCAGATACACTGTACCTTGACTCTAACATAGTGGTATCATTTTGGTCTTCTTTGAGGAAGGACAACAACCAACCAACCAACCTATACCATAAGCAATCATGGTTCACTAAAGTTCTAAAGAATAAATTATACAATGTTACCTATATTTATATTTTCCTCAGTACAACTACATGGGTACCAGGGTTTCTTTATTTGCTACTAATTAGTCAAATCAGACCCCTCCAAAAAGGCATATATTTAATTTTTAAGAAACTGGAGTATAATTTATGATACTTATGGGAGATCCTATTTAGAAAAAAATATTTATTATGCATCTACTTATGCAAGGCCCTGTGATAAGAAGTAGAAATCTAGAGAACAAAATAAAATTCTTTTTTGGAGTCACCAACCAAATTAAAAGTTATCAACTAAACAGTAAACTGTTTCTTCAAACAGATAATTTCTAGCCTTTAGTTCACAGGTTTCTATTCTTACTCGAAGTAAATTAATTTATAGTCTTTAAACAAGCATTTTTTGCTTTAAGGTATAAATATTTACTTTCTAACATTAAACATACAAACATTTCATCATTTCAATGGATTTATAGCACTGATGCACTCCTTCTCACTTCCATACAGATCGTAACTCACACGTGTCTTCTCATTCTTTGTGATTCTTATCCACAAATACACTTTTAGAAAAGAAAGATTCTGTGTCTACACAAGGAGTTTAGCAAACAAATAAAATAAAGTATATAAATAATAAAGATAAAATGTCCATGGGAATTCATTTAGAAATCGCCAGAAACAAATTCATTTATATTTCAAAAGACAAAAAAAAAATTTTATGCCAGAACAAGGGTGGATATAAAACATTTTATAAAATACTTTTTGACTTAAGGTAGTATTATTAAAAGATTCAAATTTATGACTTATGAGAGAATGGAATTAATAGCTATGACAATATCATTTACTTTATTTTTTCTTAGAAAAAAAATCACCTGATTAGAAAAGAAAGTATTTTATTATAACAACAATTATTATTGCAAAAAATGTGCAAATTGACTATATAACATGATAACACAAAATTAAATAACATAGTTTAACACAGCAAAGTAGCATATAGGCAGTAGGTATTAAAACACAGAATATAGCTGTATTAGCAATGCACCTACCTTAAGAACATCTCCTTGTGCTAAGTGAAACGTTCTGGCAGAAATATTGATTCCCTTCCCTGCTTGTACCTGAATGCTATAAATGCATTCATGATTGTTTTCATAGTTGAGAGGGTAATTGGGTGACAGCAAAATTCCTTCATTATTTGTTGCAGATGCGCCACATTCCGCTGCAAGTAAAACAGAATATTGAGGTACAGCTTAATAGAGAATATTAACATTTTTGAATAATGTAATGTATGGGAGTATAAATGCTTTTCAGTACATCATTAGCATTTCATGACACCTAGAGCCTAAATGGAAAAAAAAATAAAAGTGCAGAATGTACATATGATATGTTTCCTCAGAAAGCACAAGTGTGTTCTTTTTAGAGTATTAAAACTAGGAAGGAAGGGAGAAGGAGGAAAGATGAGAGAGGAACAGGGCAGGACAGAGGCAGAAAAGAATAATTTTAATCATTTACAGATTATGGAATTAAGTTAATCATAAATAACTGAATTATTTCTCTTCCACATCTGAGCCCTATTTTATGTAATGATATAATTCATTACAAACAAAATTAATGGTAGAGTTAATCATAATTTAGCGAATTTATTATTTTGTTACTATTTTTTGCCTCCTTTATAGACCCTCCCCTTTCTCCTTTAGGAGAAATCCTAACCCTCTAAGATTGATTTGGAACACCTCAGGAAACTTCTGATTATTTTCAAAGGCTGCTAGAGAATTGTCAAAAAAAAAGCATCAAAACAAAGCTTTCATTTTTTGTCATAGTTTTCATGTTATTTTAAGGGAATGAGAGTATTATTATATAACATTAATATAATGCTACATAATATATTATTAGTACTAATAATCTGGTCATTCCCTATATTTAGGAATAGAGTATTCCCCAGAGTGCTCACTGAATCCTGAACCTCTGGGGTAGAGCTGGAATATTTTTATTGGGAGACATCTGTGATTTCTGAGGAATGAAAAGATCATTGAAAGACTATTTTCAGTATATTAATGAGATGTAGGGCATGCTCACATGGACAGCAAAAATTACTTGAATGAGTTGTAAATTAGACAATGGTCTTATCAGTAGTCTTTATGCTTTACTAGTGTTGCTATAGAGGAACAATGTGAAGAAAAGGATGTGTTTATATTATTGAATGTTGAGTGAGAGAAGTACATGGATCAGAATATTATGCCACTAGCTATGCTGCCCTGAATTATCTTCTTCATACATAGTCAGTGGTTTAATTTGCTAGAATTATATCATCACAGTCTTGTGACAGAAGAAGATGAAAAAGCAGTCTTCACTTGGCCCTTAAGATTCTGAAAATTTTGAACTATTCAAAGGTATTGGTATACTTGGATATTTTCTGAAAGACACTATAAGAACTGGAAGAAAGATGACTGACGGTATTAGATCAACAGGAGGCTGCTGGTCTAAATCTGTTAACTGAAATGTACAGCTCTGTTAAGTTTCTATCAAACAGGAAAAATGTAGAATGTAAGGTACTTGAGGACATGAACTATTTGTATTCTCAAACCTTAGTACAATGCCTAGCATCTGGTCATCTTACTAAACTTTTATTAATGAACTTAATGAGCTCTTCTTAATTGAATTGAAATATATGAGTCATAGAAGTCACCCTGAAATAAGTATAACACGCAGTACCTTGCCAAATCCAAAGAATTATCAAGAATTCAAGATATTCCTGGGTTTGTATGGCCCTTATTAGAGACTCGTGAAGAACTATTCCATCATTGAAATATTCCTCAATTATCTCTTGAGAGAAACCAAAAGTAGAAGGCCAGAAAGGAATTCTAAATTCCTAGCACATGAAAGGCCTGGTCGGGTTGCTCTGCAGTCATTTAGAGCTTCCTTCATTAGAGATTCATTAGCCTTTTAGGGATTAAAAAAATCATAACCAAAGTTTTCAAGGATTTTGTCAGCTACCACTTTCAGACTGACTAGTTTTGACTTTTGTCAGTCCAAGCAAATCCTTTGTACCATACATCATAGTCAGACTAGATGACCAAGAAACACTTTTAAAACAAAATAATCACAGCTACCATGTTGAACCATTAGTTAATGACCAAAAAGGCAAGTGATCACCACTCAAGTCCCACACAATGTCAATTAGTTTTTTTTAATGGAAATGATATTAAAAAGATCCATTACCATCTGGTTTGCCAATGAACACTCTAAACAACACCGGGCCTTTACATGTGATTTGCAACTTACATTTCCTGGATGTGCTGTCTCCCCCAATTTAAATGTGAACCTTTGGGGACCAGGGCCAGTCTTGCCATCCTCAGGGCTTTGGATAGAGAATGAATTTAATAAATGTTCTTTTATTCATACTAGAAGTCTACTTTGTTTGTTAACCAGGAACTGATTGTAAAACAAAAACATTATCCCATCTAAGATCTGGAGTTCTTGGTCTTGAAATTAGGTGTCTTTGAAAAGTAGAAAGGATATAGATACAGACTTTGTTTTTAGCTATAGATGAAAAATACCTCATTGAACTATATTCTCACAAATGCTAAGTTGGAAGCCATCAATGAGGGTTGGGTAGCTACCGTGATCAACTAGTTGTAGTAGGGTAGCGATTATAGGTTAAGGAGAAGCAACAGGTATAGGACTCCTGCATCAGAAACTATAGAAACAGTGAAAATAATTTGTGGCATGAGGGGAACAGGACTTCTGACACAGGAAATTCTGAAATTTCTTTTTCAGAATATGCTATCAGTGGGAGGAAATCATAACACTGTGAACCCAGGCAAAAATACAATCAATTAAATGGAGCAGTTGGTAGCACAGTGGATAGAGCACAAGACTTAGAGTCATGAAGATTTGATTTCTAATACCGCCTCAAACAATCACTAGCTTTGTAACCCTGGGAAAATCACTGGACCTCTCTGTGCCTCAATTTCCTCACCTATAGAAAGGGGGAATAATAATAGCTCCTGCCTCCCAGTATTGATTTGAGGATAAAATTAGATAATATTTATAAAGTACTTTGCCAATCATAAAGCACTATATAATTCTAACTGTATCGTTGTTCTTGTTACTGGCAAAAGGAATCTGAAGATAAAGGTCTATGAGTAGTAATATAGCCAAGAAAAAGGGAAATTTCTAAACAAGTAGAAAATGCATGCCCTATAATGCAAACTACTATATAATATAGAATGTTACTTAAGATAATTGTGATATAATAAAGTTATATAATAATCAGTAGACATTTACTAAATACTAATGTTTCAGCTACTCAGCTAAACACTGAGGATACAAAGAAAAAGATTATAGCCCCTGATCAAGCAGAGCTATTAATATAACGGGAGAGAAAAGAAATAACAACTACGGATACACAAACTATATATGGAATAAACTGGGAATAATAAAAAGAAGGAATGCACTAGAACTAAGAGGGATGGAAAAATTCTCTTGTAGAAGGTGGAATTTTATTTGGGACTCTGAGGAAGCCATGAGGAAGAACATTTTAGGCATACGAGACAATCAGAGAAAATGTCTATAGATAGGAGATGAACATCATGAGGAAAATAAAGAGGCCAGTGTCACATATGTCATATTTAGACCATGCTTATACTTCCATAGAGAACAACATCATAAGCTTTACTCTCTCCTTTTTGGGCGTGAGAACTAAGTGCTAACCATTTTTTTGGAGTTTCTAAGGATGGGAGAAATATGTATATGTACATACAAGCATATATACAAATATATATACACATATATTAGAACAGCATGGTAATGAACCGAAAGATCATTTGAGAATATCTTTTTGGAATCCATGATTCCCAGTTGGGGGAAGAAGGGTAGTCCTGCAAGTGGGAAATATATTGCTTGGATCTAATAATAAGGAATATAAAAAGAAGATCATTTGAGGGTTGAATAGGTAGTGTTATATTGTTATATAGTTATATAGTCATATATATATGTATATGTATATATATGTTATATAGTGTTATATAGTTATACAGTGGATAAAATGCTAGACTTGGAGTCCAAAAGAACTGAATTCAAATCTGAATGTAGATACTTACTAGCTGTGTGACCTTGGCAAGTCATTTAATCTCTCTCTGTCTCAGTTTCCTCCACTGTAAAATGGGAATAATAATAGCATCTATTTTACAGGTTGTTGTGAGAATCGAATGAGATAACATTTTTAAAGGGATTTGGAAAACCCTGACATTCAATTTGAATGCTAATTAATATTGCTATTGATATTGATACAATCATCTGGAAAGAACCGTAGAATAGTGCTGTCAAATCTAAGTGAAAACAAATCGAAGGATTCCAATATAACCCCTCCATGGTCCAACAACTGAAAAACTGCTCAAAGTTGGTAAGGAGAGTGATCGATGGGAAGCAGTGAAGCAAAACTGAGGTCAGCGAAAGGGAGAAGTGCCCACAGCAGCCACTGGGAATGCAGGCCAGTGGTAGCAAAGTTATGAAAAACTGTGGTACAGTGGATAGAGTGTTGGCCCTGGAGTCCAGAGGACCTGAGTTTGAATCTGGCCTCAGACACTTACTAGCTACGTGGCCTTGGGCAAGTCACAACTCTGTTTGCCTCAGTTCCTCATCTGTAAAATAAGGTGGAGAAGGAGAAGGAATACCTTTGCCATATCTTTGCCAAAAAATACACCCAAATGGGGTCACAAAGAGTCAGACGCGACTAAAAATGATTGAACAGAAAGAATGTAATACAGAACCATGGGCTTATATCAGTGAATGATAAGGAGGAGCAAACACTGAGCTTCTCTGGCTTCAAACACCCTCCCACTATCCCTCAGAGTTTTAGAATGGTCTCTGGAGAGAAGGTGGCTCCTTTATGTGTGACAGAGAAATGAGTGGACTCTCAAGCTTTGGATGGGAGTAATGTGTATAACCATTGCTTGAGGATAATTATTTTAAAAGACAGCAAAATGAAGATAAAGAATATGACTAAAAATAATCTCTTTAATGTCATATATAGACAGTGTGATATAGAGGAAAGCGTTCTCTACTTGTAGTAAGTAGTCCAGCATTTGACTCCAAGAACTGCTATTTACCATTTCTGTAGCTGTAGGCAAGGACAAGAAGAAGGAGGAGGAAGAGAAAGAGGAGAAGAGGAAGAAGAAAAAGGAGGATAAGAATAATAATAATCCCTTAATTTACAAAGTCCTAAAGTTTGTAAATAACTATACATGTTGTGTTATGTTATTTTATTTTCCTGACAACACTGAGAGGTAGGTGCTATTTTAATCTCCACTTTATAGATGAGAAAACTGAAGCAGAGAGATTAAGTGGACTTGTCCAGGGTCACTTTGTTAGTAATGTTTTATACATCTTCTGAACTCTGGTCTTGCTGATTTTAAATCCAGTGCTCTATTCACTGTGAAACCTAATTGCAAGTTACTTAATCCTTTCAACCTCAGTTTACTCATCAGAAAAATACAATTATTGTACCTACCTCGCAGAGTTATTCTGAGAACATTTTGAGAAATTAAAAACATTTTAAAAGCATATTTTATTATTAATATAAAAATAGGATTTTACCCATCATTGAGAAAGAAATATTTGAAGATCAATTACTAATGATGACATTAGACAATTTCATACACATCTACTAAATTTCATTCATAGTAAGGGTGGGGATTGAATAAATAAATCATTTATTTTCCCACCCCTTTAAAATAACTAACACTATTATAAGCCCTGATACCTTAGCCACATGAGAATACCATTTTTTTACTCAATCAAAAACTTCAGACTAGGTATGAAAAATAATTTAAAAAGTCCTTGTAAATAATTGAATGAAATGAAGTGATGATGTACAAGAAGTATATTTGGAAAAGTTTTGTTTGTGCTCCCTGGAGGCTGCATATAATCAGAAAGATAGGATGGAATTGAACATTCAAGTGCATAGGAATAGAGGACAGAGAAACCAGCCCCATCAGCCAAGATTCTGAGAGGGAATCATTTAAGACAGGCAGGAGAAAAAAAAAAGCATAGCCTAGGCCTCAGTCTAAGTTTCCTCAACATCTACCCCTTGGGTAGAAGTGTCCCTTATAACCTTTTAAAGGATTTGGATTTTTCACAGACTTCCCAGCAGAGTCTCCAGGACAAGAGGCTTTTGGAGCTGTGGACAAATTAAACACACTTTTAAAAAGGAGGCTTCCTGACGCTATAGATATCCCAGTAGAAAAGTTATCCATAGCAGTAGTTCTTCTTCTCCAGGCCAATGAAGTAAATACAATAGCATCTTAAAAGTTAAGAGGGTGGGAGCGCCTGGGAGTAGGTAAGGAAGAAGGTAAGACAATTGCAGGAAGACTGTACCCAGACACAAAGGCATGATGTACGGTGCTCACCAAAGATTATATATGTCCACTTCTCTAAAACCAACCAATTCTATTACTTAGATTATTTTTACCAATAGACTTACCATAATCAGATGCTTTCCTTGGTCATGGCAACCCAAGAAACATAAATAAAATTTACTTTCTATCTCTGCAGTGACAGTAGCAAAGTGGTGCAAAAGGCGCTAGGGTGAGAGGATTCTGGGAAGATGGCAGAGTAGGTCAGAAAATTCCAAGCTCTCAAGATTTTCTCCCACAAAAGAATTAAAATAGCACCTCAGGGTAAACAAAGCATGGGGGGAGGTAAAGAAGAATAAAGGCACAACCAGGCTCTTCCTGGAACAATTTGAGAGGATCCGAAGAAAAATCCCAGGATGAGGTTTGGTCTCAGGGAAGAGTAAACACTTACAGGCTGTGTTCCCTTTTAACCACAAGCAGCAAGCCACTTTAACAACAATCAGGAAGTCTTGGGGTTAGTTGGTTTGAGAGGCTGCCTCTGCCCCAGCCACGGGAACTTTTCACTCCAGGAATAATGAGCAGAGTTGGACATTTGAGCCTGGGAAGGTTGAGGGAACCTCTGTTGACGAGGAACACCGGACCCAGCTGTGCTGCAAAGAGCTGCCAGGGTGAAAAGGAACCAGCACACCCCCGGTGAGGGCAGAAGCAGTAAGGCAGAAAGCCCCTGGTTGGGGGAACTTAGAGCAGGTTGGAGGTTTAGCTTTGACTCCAGGCTAGAGGGGAGAAGGAAGATCGGGGGCAAGAGGTACCATTTCCCATACACCAGGGCTAGAGATGATTACAAAAATCAAGCTACTACCACAAAAAAAGCACAGGCAAAGAGGAAAGAATCCAACCATAGAAAGCTATTATGAGAATAGAGGATGACTGGAGGTTCAGCTTCAGAGGAGGATACTGAAGTAAAGAAACCTCCAAAGAGTAACGTCAAATGGTCACCTGCCCAAAAGGAATTTATAGAAGATCTTTAAAAAGACTTTAAAAATCAAATGAGAGAGATGGAGGGGGAAAAAAAAGAATCCAAGACAAACAAGAAGGTTATAAAGGGAAAATCAACCAATTAGAAAAGGAGAGCCAGAATCTTAAGGAAGAAAATGACACCTTGAAAATTAGAATTGGGCAAAGTGAAAACAGCAAAATTATAAGAGATCAAGAAATAATTAAATAAAATAGGAATGAAAAAATAAAAGAGAAAGTGAAACATTTTATAAGAAAAAGAACAGACTTGGAGAATAGATCAAGAAGAGAAAATATAAAAATATTCGGGCTAGCTGAAAGTTATGATCAAAAAAGAATCTTGATACAATAATACAAGATATAATTAAAGACTATTGTCCTGAAGCATCAGAACAAGTGGGGGGGGGAGTAGAAATAGAAAAAAAATCCATTGATCACCACTTAAAAAAGATCTTATGAGGAAAATTCAAAGGAACATCACAGTCAAGTTCTGAAACCCCCAGCTCAAGGATAAAATCTTTTTTTTTTTCCTTTAAGAAGTCTCATGTGAAACTTTTGGTGCTTCCATTATCACGCTTTTATTATCTCTGAGTACACAGACAAATGCAAAAAAGATCATAATACATTAATATGGTAAGGATTTTCTTCATTTCACTTATAAAATATTATGGGTAAGACAATTATAGAATTTCATTTTCCTTTAATTTACTGTAAAATTGTGGTACTAGCTTAAGGCTCAAATCACAAACCATGTTAGGAAGTAGATGCCTATATGTAAATCTAAAAGACTGTAAACTCCTTGAGAGAAGGAACTGTTGGCTAATGGAAGTAACTTTTTTTTTTCTTTTTTAATTTTAATTTATTTTTAACATGTTTGGTTTCAGCATTGATTTTCACAGGCGTTTGAATTACAAATTTTCTCCCCATTTCCTCCCCCCACCCCACTCCAAGATATCGTACACTCTGGTTGCCCCGTTCCCCAGTCTGCCCTCCCCTCCGTCCCCCCATTCCCCTCCCATCCCCCTTTCCCTTCTTTTCTTGTAGGGCAAGATAAATCTCTATGCCCCATTGCCTGTGCATCTTATTTTCTAGTTGCATGAAAAAAAAAACTTTTTTACTTTTGAATATCTATTTTTTTAAAAACGTTGAG
>JAQQSZ010012401.1:0-12021 GCA_028646595.1 Phalanger gymnotis | reverse complement strand
ATTGACAGAAACAATGTCAACAAAGGGCAGTACCATGCATTTCAATAACTCAAACGCGTTAACCATCCTGACCTCTAAACTTTTATTGTACACTCTCCCCTTCTGCCTCTCTTTCTCTCTTCTTCCCCTTCTCTTCTCTTCTCTTCTCTTCTCTTCTCTTCTCTTCTCTTCTCTTCTCTTCTCTTCTCTTCTCTTCTCTTCTCTTCTCTTCTCTCCTCTCCTCTCCTCTCCTCTCTTCTTCTTCTTTTTCTTCTTCTTCTTCTTCTTCTCCTTCTTCTTCTTCTTCTTCTTCTTCTTCTTCTTCTTCTTCTTCTTCTTCTTCTTCTCCTTCTTCTTCTTCTTCTTCTCCTTCTTCTTCTTCTTCTCCTTCTTCTTCTTCTTCCTCTTCTCCTTCTTCTTCTTCATCACCATCATCATATCATCATCTTCTTCTACTTCTTTCTCTTCTTCATCATCATCACATCATCATCATCTTCTTCTACTACTACTTCTTGTTCTTCATCATCATCATCACATGATCTCCTTTTTCTTCTTCTTCTACTTCTTTTTCTTTATCATTATCACATCATCACCATGTTCTTCTTTTCTCCTTCTTTTCTCCTCCTCCTCCTCCTATTCCTCCTCCTCCTCTTTCTTTTTCTTCTTTTTCTTTTTCTTCTTCTTCTTCTTCTTCTTCTTCTTCTTCTTCTCATTCTCTTCTTTCTCCTCCTCTTCCTCCTCCTTCTTCTTGTTCCTCTGTCCCTTTGTGTCTCTGTCTCTCTCTCCCTTCATCAATCTCCAGGGGTTTAATTATTCCTATGTAGATGATTCTCAGATCTCCATATCTAGGTGTTCAGGGAGGACTACCTCTGGTGTGAAGACTTGCCAAGCCCTTTTCAGAGGTGCTCATCCACCATTGGTATTTACCACTTTCTGTGTATGTAATCTGGGCTGAATCATTTAATCCCTTCATCTATGATTCTTCATCCGTTAAATGACAGGGATAGAGTATGTTTTTCTAGGGTCTTTTCCAGCACTAACTCTGTAACCTCTATGTTTTTACCTTCAATGGAAGAGAAATACTAAGAGTTTACAGAAAATTAAAAGAAAATAGTCTATAGCCAGAGTCTAAAAAAAACTACTTTAGCTCTTTGTGAGAATTGGTCCGTAGCATTATATATTATTGTCATGTATGTCCACTGAAAACCAAGCACATTATACCATTAGGCATCTCAATCAATGAATTGAGTGAATATAGAAATGTATATATATATATATATATGTATATACACACATATGTATGTATGAATACATACATACACACTATATATATGTATGTATGAATACATACATACACACTATATATATATGTGTGTATATATATGTATATATATACACACACATAATTGAAAAGCTATTTAAAAAAGAGGACAAAAATGTTTCCTTAAGGTAGGCTAACATCTTGGCATTGTAGGATCACAGATAAAGATGGGAAGGAACCATAAATGTCATTTGATCAACTTCTTCATTTTATAGATAAGGAAACTAAAACCAGTAAATTTGGACCTTGCTCACTTAGGTCTTGGATTTCGAAGCCAGTGTTCCTTCCACTGTACTCCTCTATCATGAAATATATGTATATGTTTACACATGTATATCTATGTATGCATAGATATACACACATACACATATATACATATGTGTGTATGTCTATATGTAGACATGCACATGTACACATATAATGTGTATATATAATATAGTTTGATTAATCATTTGTTTTGAATTATAATTCAACTGTAAATATTTAAGGTTAATTAATTTTAAAATCCTCAATTGGAGTAAAAATATTTAGTTGGGGCTAAATCTGTAAAAATCAGTGAACATTTCCAAAAATCTCCCAAAAAATAAAACAAAACAAAACAAAACTCATGAAAAACTCATAATAGGATTAAATAAACTGATATTTCCTTGATTGGATTTTAAAGACATACTTTGGTGTAGTAGAAAACAAAATACTAGATTTGGAGTCAGGGGCCTAGGTCTTGCCTATGTCAAATATAAGTCTTAGACCAAAGCTACCCTTGCCCTAGGCCTCAGTTTTATATCTGTAAAATGGATTCAGATAGGTGATTTTTAAGGAACCTCCTTCCAGTTTACTTATAACAAATTTATAGTCCTGTAAATTAGCTTAATTTAAATAATCTTGGCTATATTTTTGTTGGTGTTATTGTTTCTTTGTTACTTGGTTGGTTTTTTGGTTTTTGGTGAATTAATTTAAGATTAATAAAATGTCCTAGATGATAAATCTAGTTGATTTCCTATATATTGCCTAAGCAATGATTTTCTGTATCTGTACACAGACGACAATACTGAACATAGATTTTTGGGAATGGTAAAGCAAAATACCCCAAGAAAAACCTGTACTAATAAAGGGAAACCTGATTTCATCTTTTCGCCATTCCCATACTTTTATTTTGATTCACAGAATGGTAAAGCTAGAAGGGATCATCTGGTTGACCCAGTTTAAAATAAGAGTTTACAAAACAAATGAGGTTTTAAAACTACATGTTTGAAACATAGGCAGCCAGTGCAAAAGAGCACATAAGCACACAATTACTTTCTCAAGGAGCTTAAGTGAGGAGGGTGACAAATATGTTAATGAACTGTAATGCAAGTTATAAGTGTGCAGAAGAGGTCCATCGAGAGTTCTATGGGAAATTTTAAAAAGGAGACATTGCTTATAGTTAGTCAGTCAGTCAACAAGCATTTATTAAGCACATTCTATGTGCCAAACAAGGCAGCTAGATAGCTCAGTGAAGGGAGTTCTGAGTCTGGAGTCAGGAAGACTTGAGTTCAAATCTGGACTCAGACTCTTACTAGTTGTATCGACCTGTTTTCCTTAGTCTGCTGGAGAATGAAATGTGAACCATTCCAGTATCTTAGCCAAGAAAACCTCAGGAACAGTACCCATGGGGTCATGAAGAGTTAGACATGATTGAGTGACTGAACAATAACTAGTGTGCCAAATACTTCCAGGTGCTAAGTATAGAAAGGCAAAAGACAGTCCCTGCTGTCAAGGAACTCAAAATCTAGTGGGAGTTGCAAGCACCTATGTTCAAATGAGCTAAATAAAGAGTGAATTGGAAATAATCAGCAGAGGGCTAGCACTAATATTAAGGAGGATTAGGAAACGGCTTCCTGTAGGTAGGATTTTCACTGTGGCTTGAAGGAATCCAGGAAACATAGGAGGAGGAGATGAGGAAAGAGAGATTGCAGGCATGGAGAAGACATGGTGAAAATGCCCAAGAAAGAAGTGTTCAAGAAAAATCAAGGAAGCTAGTGTCACTAGAGAACAGAGTAGTTGGCTGGTGAGGGAGGCAGGTATAAAAATCCTGGAAACATAGGAAGGGATCAGGTTATAATGAGCTTTAAAAGTCAAACAGAGGATTGTATATTTAATCCTGGAGTCAATAGGGAGATGATGAAGTTTATTGAATGGAGTGTGAGGGGGTAGCATGGTTACATTCACACTTTACTGAGTTCATTTTGACATTTCAATGAAGGATGGAACTGAGTGGGGAGAGACTCGAGGTAGCGAGAACAACCAGCGGTGGTTGAGATAGTCTAGACATGTGGTGATGGAAGTTTGTACCAAGATGGTATCAGTGTCAGAGGAGAAAAGAGGGTATATACAGGACATATCATGAAGGTTGAAAAAAACTTGATAATTGATTGGATAAGGGGATTGAGAGAGAGTGAGGACTTCAGGGTGGAAGCCTGGTAGTATCCTGGACAGTAATGATGTATTTAGGAAGAGGGAGTGGTGTGGGGGAAAACATAATGAGTTTGCTTTGAGATGTGCTGAGTTTAAGATATCTATAAGACATCCAGTTTGAGATGTCCAACAAGCATTTGTAGGTACAAAAATAGAGGTCGAGAGAGATTAGGGCTGGACAAATTAAATATGAGAATCATCTGCATAGAGATTATAATTGAATCCATGAGAGCTGATGAGGTGACCAAATGAAAGAGGATAGAAGAATAGAACAGGGCCCAGTTCAGAGCTTTGGGGGACAAAGTTAATGATTGTGGTCTGGATATATATCAAGTAAAGCTGTCTGAGGAGCAATTAGATACTTTGGAGGAGGACAAGAAATAATCTGTGTCAGGAAAAACTAGAGAGGACAAAAGGGTGATTGACAATGTCAAAAGTTGCAGAGATGTCAAAGTTGAGAATCAAGAAAAGGTCTGGTGATTTAAAGATCACTGGTAACTTCAGAGAAAGGAGTCTCAGTTGAATGATGAGGTCAGAAGTCAGATTGAAGAGTGAAGACTGAGAGTCAAGTAAGCGAAGGTATGGACGGTAGACAGGTTTTTTTTTTTTTCAAATATTTAAGAAATATTTGTTAAATTAATTAAATTGATATTAAATTAAATATTTGTTTGCTTTTTGAGGATGGGAGAGACACAGAAATGGAAGATGAGCCCAAATGGGGATAAGTGAGAGCTTCGCACAGTGCCTGGCACATTTCAGAAACTTATTGATTAACTGATGATAAAGGAGGCAATCTATTGAATAAAATGTTATGGCATGGGATCAGTTGTACACATACAGGGGTTTGCCATGGCAAGGGCCATTTCTTCTAATGAGATGAGGATGAAGGAGGAGAAAATGGTGGAAGAAATGTTAGTGATATGAGATAAGGAGGAATGGAGAAGAGGAAACTCTTGGCCTTAATGTTTTCTGTGCAACATGAGGCAAAACTTTCAGCTGAGAGGGTGGGGACAAGAGGAACTATAGAAGATTTGACAAGAGATGAAAAAAGATATAGTCAGTAGGATGGTGAATTAGGGAGCCGGAAAAGGATTCTCTGGCCACAAGGATTTCACCTGACATTATGTAATATACCTTACAAAGCTTATTTAACTTAAAGCTCATGAGTTAAGAGAAGGCTCATGGTGGTGATAGCAACAGGCCTGGGCTTTAAAAAAAGGAAGGATTTCATGAAATGTTTGTGGTAGTGGTGGAAGGGAGAAGCAGGAGAAGAGGTGGAGATTAAGGGAACCTTTCACTCTCACTGTGTGAGGAAAGGCATAGCTTTAGGAAATGGCAGATTAGATTAGGAAATAGATAATAGTTTGGTTTGACTGACATGTAGTGAGTGTGTGGGGCCCAGACTAGAAAGAAAAATTGGATCCAATCCAAGAGTTCTTAAACCAGAAGTCTCCTTCTGAGTCTATGAATAGAACTAGGATGGTGGTGGTGGTAGTGGGGAAATATAGACAGACAGAGTGACAGATAGATAGACAGATAGATAGATATACATACATATATATATACACACATACACACACATATATACACATATATATGCATATATGTATATATATATAGCTCCATTTTCACTAATCTCTCACTGAAATGTATTATTTTTTTCAGTTATTTAAAATCATTATTCTATGAAAATATACATACGCTTTACTAGACTGTCATGCAATAATAACAAAAAAGATAAGGAGCCCTAATAAGTGGTAGAAATACTTAAATTACTGGTTAAGAAGGAATTAGTTGTGTAAACAAGAGGAACCTGATGAAGTTGTTGAACAGGGGGATGAAGAGATCAGACTAATGGTGTGCTGGTAAATGTTTAACAACCAGCCCTCCAGATAAATAAATATGTGTATGTTTTGTGTCTGCACACACACATACACATACATATATGTATATAAAATTATGTGTGTATACATATACACATAACACACACATTTTATCTTCATTTTTGACATTTTCTCCATCCTTTTCAAGTCTAGCAATCAACAAAACAGTAAATTAAACTCTGTTTTGAAAGGTTTTGCTTATTTCCAAGGTGTAATTACTCTTCTCAATAATTAGCTTTCTTGAACCATTTCAAGCTGGCTCTAACACACCCCTGGATGAGACCCACACATTAGAAAAGGTAGTGACAATTGTTTAAAGGCTATGAAGTCTGTTGCCCCTTTCTTCTCCCCAATGCCCTATAAGAATGCCTATGCAAGATGATATATCTGGACCCAGGAGCCACCTCAGAGGTCATCTAGTCCAGTTCCCTCATTTTATGAATGAGGAAACCAATGCCCAAGGAAATGAAATAACCTTCTCAAGGTCCCACAGGCAATAAACATCAGAGACAAGATTGGAACAAATACAGGCCTTTTCATTCCCAAAACTTATTCCACTGTATCAAATTTTTTGAATGAAAAGAATCTCAGGTCTAAGCTACATTGTGAATATGGGTCACCATTTACTAAAATCCATAGTTCTTATCAACCACTTATCTGTTTTTTTTCTTTTACCAGTCAATGATAATAAGCACTGAATCAAACAAAAAAAATTAAACTGCAAAATCTCTTAAGTGACAAAGAGATTCCCCCATATACACCTAAGTATATATAGGTCATAACACCAATGCTGGAGAGTGGACATATACAAAAACATGGGTGATCAGAAAATAAGCAAGAAGAAGCAGACATGTAGAAAAACGAATGTAGTCAATAAATTTTTGTCACCAAGGAGACTCCTACCTCCAAGTATGACTAGAACAGATTGACACATCTTATTTTGCAAAGTGGCCAAAGGCCTTGATGCTGTCTCAGCTGAGCTAGGGGTCCTCATTTGCTCTGTTCTATCCCTTCTAAGTTCTTTACCATTGCTTTAGGGACTCAATGACTACATACCAACATTATGGCTAAAGATGAGTTTCTATTATTTTTTCAGCCACCATAGACCAGCTGAGCATTCCAGCCAAAATCAATGAAAGAGTCCCATAGTTTTTGAAATAAAAAAAAGTAATAGAAAAAGCATGAAACTTCTGTAAAAATGATACTGAACCATGAATAATATTGTGTACTTGAATGAAATTACAATATAAGCATTTTAGACAGCTTGTTTAAAGGAAGTCATGCAAGTCTGGTAAGATTCTCAACTTCTGCTCCAGTTCTAAAGTGAAACATAAAGCTATGTTCTTGACATCTATAGTGGAAAAAAGCAAATTCAATTCTTATGGTTCTATGTATAGAGTCCTTAAGCCTCTTCAAATTGAAGATAATCCAAAAGACCAAGGTAATGTGGCAGCAATGATTAGGCTCCAACATATTATCAACCAAGGATTATGTACAAGAAGTAGTGGAAAAGATCTTATCAGATCGCAGTATGGCTGGAAAACAAGGGATGGCTACTTGTGATTGCATTCAGACAACAAGAATTTATTAAAGAGTTGCTATGTGGGACACATTGTACTGGGCACTAGTATTACAAAGAAGAGCAAAAATTTAGTCCCTGCTCTCAGGGTACTTACATTCTGAAGTGGAGATAACATGTAAACAATTGTGTATATACAGATATACACATATATAGGTAATCTCAAAGGGAAGCTGTTGATAGTAGGGGGATGGGATGGGGCAGGGACCAGAAATAATAATAATTAGTGATGTTCAATTAATTTTTAGTTGTGTCTGACTCTCCATGACCCTATTTGGGGTTTCTTTGGCAAGGATACTGGGGTGGTCTGTCATTTTCTTCTCCAGCTCATTTTACAAATGATGAACTGAGGCAAGCAGGGTTAAGTGACTTGGCCAAGGTCGCACAGCTAGTCAGTGTCTGAGGCTGGATTTGAACTTGGGTCTTCCTAACTCTAAGCCCAGTGCTCTGTCCCCTAGCTTCCACATATTCTGCAAGATGAGGTTTGAGCTGAGTCTTGAAAGGAAGCCAGGAGACCGAGGCAAAAAAGAAAAGTCCAGTCAGAGAGGAAAGCCAGTGCAAAGGAACAGTCTCTCTAGTGCAAGAGGAGAGACAGCAAACAGACAGCTTTTATGTTCCATTGGTACCTACCCAACCTTAAGTGAATTAGAGGAAGGCTCCCAGCTCTTTTGGTGGATCCCCTAATGACGAAATGTGGGTGTATGTAGACAAAGCTCATCTAGGCTAAAAGGACACGGATAGCCTTTGATATCCAGACCTGGACAGAGGGAATAGTATTACTATAATTGTGGATACATTAAAATATTATTATTTTATTATATGGAAATGTAATTTCTTAGCTGAAGTATAACCAGAACCTTGTTTTCATGAGTCAGTATAGGAAAATGTGAGATAAATATGGTCCTTAACTGCAAAATTAAAGATTTGAGGAAATTTCTTAAAAAGTATTTACTAATAACAGCTAAGGGCTTTAATCAAAGTGGAGCATCTCACTTATGATGATAAGCTATTAACCTTGGCATCAGATGTGTAAACAGGACTCCAACTAATTGATTTCCTAATTGTCATTCTAAACTGTAAACTTAACCTATTATTCTGATGGTCAATCTATGGTTTTATATATACACATATAGATTATACCACACTCACACAATGTATGTCCTAGACACACCATAGGAAGCTACATAGTGTCATCTCCATTGGATTTCACATGGGCAGAATAATTAGATTCTGCTAGAGAAATGAGAAGAATTGAATATCAATTTACTTGAGCTTCTACCGATTTAAATTTTTTATAGAATAAGATCAGGACTGAGCTAATATACCATGAAAAAATAGAATAATACAATTACTTCCGCCTTATTTTAAAATATGCTTATTTCTGAAGCAAGCAGATTCTAACATTTGAGCTGATCTAAAGTTTGAGGTGGTTGTGATGTAACCCAAGGAGACGCTGTGGTATAAAGATTAGAAAAAATTTACTAGGGGTAGAATCAGAAGGCCTGGGTTCTATTCTCAGCATAGCTACTTACTACCTGTGTGACAGTGAACAGGTGCTTTCAATTTCTGACATTTTCTAGTTCTTCATCTGTAAAATGAAGTTTGGGGAATACTGAATAACCTCTAATTTCCTTTGCAATCTTAATTCTATGCTCCTAAGTCATTATTTATATAAATGTGACATACTGACGTTGTGCCTCATTGTAAGGGCATTAGAGCATTCTGCCATTCCTAGACATCTTAGCCACTCTGAAGTAACTTAGCCATAGGAAAAGGATGAGGACGGCATCCTTGGTACAGTAGTTCATTGATGTAAGGATCTGCAGGGTAAGGAACCTCTCTCTAGCAGTGCAGATCATCAACTTCTGTGCAATTTATAATCTAGAGAAAAAAATAATAATCTAGCATTTCTATAACACTTTAAGGTCTGCAAAGCAATTTATGTATGGTATCAGATTTGACCCTCACAACAACCTGAAAGGTAGGTGATAAGGTAGATAAGGAAACAGGCATCTAAGGGGCATAGTAGACAGAAGGCTGGGCTTAGAGTCAGGAAGACCTGAGTTCAAATTCAGATTCAGACATGTTCTAGCTGTGCAATCCTGGCCAAATCCCTTAACCTCTTTGGACCACACTTTCTTCAGTCTGTGAAATGAGAATAATAATAGCACCTAACTCCTAGGACTCTCACAAGGATCAAATGAAATACTATTTTTAAAGCACTTAGCACAGTCTCTAGCACATAGTAGGCACTTAATAAATGCTTATTTCCTTCCTTCCTTCCTTCCTTCCTTCCTTCCTTCCTTCCTTCCTTCCTTCCTTCCTTCCTTCCTTCTTTCCTTCCTTCCTCCCTCCCTTCTTTTGTTCCTTCCTTCCTTCCTTCCTTCCTTCCTTCCTTCCTTCCTTCCTTCCTTCCTTCCTTCTTCCTTCATTCCTTCTTCCTTCCTTCCTTCCTTCTTCCCTTACTTCTTTCTTTCCTTCCTTCCATCCTTCCCTTATTTTCTTCTTTTCAACCTTCCTTCCTTCTTTCTTTCCTTCCTTCTTTCCTCCCTTTATTTTCTTCTTTCTTACCTTCATTCCTTCTGACTCTCTCTCCCTTCATTCCTCCCTCTCTTCCTCCCTTCCTACTTGTCTTCCTTCCTCTCTTCATCGCCCCTTCTCTTCCTCCTTTATTTGATTCTCAGATATAGATTAGGTAACTTTCATAGGGTCACTCAGATAGTGTCTGATCTTTGAGGTATCATGTGACTTGCCACATCTAGCACATGTGAATAGTTTATCTTGGCTTTAAGGCTTCCTTTCGTCCTACTACATCAGCTGCCTCTAACTTGGTGATATTTTTGTTGAAACTGGAGTCATCTCTGTTAGCTAACCACATATCCTTCAACTGCCCTATGCAAACACCTCTACTGTCTACACACTTGCAGCATACACCTTTCCTTCATTGTCTTTTTCAATCGAACGGCTATCAGCATGGTCCTGAGGTTAAGTTGTAGTGCTGCTGACCCAAAGCTTGGAATTCACATCTCGATTCTGCCTCTGTCTTACTGTGAGACTTCAAGTATGGCAGTTAGACTTGCTATCTACTTCTTTCTTCAACTTCTGAAGTAACATTTTAGGAAGATAAAGGAATAGTTCAAACTTCAGACATTTTTGTGGAAGCCAAATGTGGCCAGCTTTGGCAGCTTCCAGTTTCTCTCTTGTTAATGTCTAAGAGAAGAAAAAAAATCTCAGACATAGAGAGGACCCCAATAAATAATCTATCTGGCAGATCCCCTTGCCATTGAGGATATGCTTAAGGTTTCCTTAAAAATGGTAGCTCTAAAGAAATGATAGCTCTAAGCTCCTCAGAAATGGATAATGAATATTAAATAAATTAGATAAATATTAAAGACTAGTGAAAGGAGAAATAGTCAAGGAATCATGGTTTTAATCCTGGGATTCCATTTTCTGTACGGTAACTTCAAATCTCAGGGCCTCAATTTCTCCATTTATAAAATGTCTTTTTTAAGTAGTTGATCCTTAAGGTTCTTTACATCTTTAATTGAATTATTTCAGTTGTGTCTGACTCTCCCAGTATAGCAAAGCCATTTTGGTCATTGTTGAGAACAAAGGACAAAAACCAACCAACTAATAATCCATCTCTAAAGACTCAAGATTTCAGGACACTAAGACACGAATAACAAGGTGTGATCAAGCAAAGGGGTAAAGCAATTTCCTGAAATTAGACAGAACAGAAACCTACAAAAATGCCCTTTTTTGTTAAAGAGAATTAATTGGAAATATTGAGTGTTGCTTAACTGAGGATTCCCTTGCAAGGTAATAAGGTATGTCAATCAGTCAGTCAAAGTAGCATTTTCAAAATACTATTATGTACAGATACTATGCTCATTTCCATGAATACAGACAAAGGCAAAAACTAGTCTCTGCTCTCAAAGAATTCACAATATAATGTGCCCACAGGTATAGAAAGGAATGGTAGTGGGTGTTTGGGAGGAGGAGAGAAGCAAAAAAGTATCCTGTGCCCTTGTACCCTCTTCTCTATAACTTGATCAGCATCACGAAACTGACCACTTTAGTGAAAGTAGTTCAGTCATTTGAACAACGGGCATTTATTCAGTTCTGTCTATGTGCAAGCATTGGAGATACAAAGACCACAATGAAATAGTCCCTGCCATCAAGAAGCTTACATTTGGACAAACACCAAAGACAACAGAGAAGATTAGTGGGAAAAGCTGAGGGGAGTGAAAGGAGTTCACAGTTCCTCCACCAACCTGGGGCCGCGGAGGTGTTGCAGCTGCGGAACTACAGCTGCAGTTGCTTCTGGCCCCAGGCCCACCTGGTGGGAGGAATTAAGTGGCAGATAAGAGCAGGAGTGAAGAGACTGCTGAAGATCTAAGTCAGGTCTGGGTTGGAAGTTCTTGGGGAAGAGGGACTGCTGGTGTAGCAGAGCTGGCTGTATAGAAACAGCTTTGAAAACAACAGCACATCCCCTCAATCTTGGAACAAAGTACTCTTTACTCTACAAGCAGTCATACTCTGACAAAAAACTCAAGGGTCAAGTAAGTTGACTGGGAACATGGCCAGGCAGTGAAAACCCACCCAGATTCAATCTTAGACCTTGGAATCTTTCTTTGATGACAAAGAAGACAAAACATACAGCCAGAAGAAGTCAACAAAGTCAAAGAGCCTACATCAAAAGCCTCCAAGAAAAATATGAACTGGTCTCAGGCCATGGAAGAGATCAAAAAGGATTTGGAAAAGCAAGTTAGAGAAGCAGAGGAAAAATTGGGAAGAAAATGAGA
>JAQQSZ010012400.1:0-12021 GCA_028646595.1 Phalanger gymnotis | reverse complement strand
ACCAGCACTCCTCCTTCCCCAAGAACCCCCTACCTGGACTGGGCTTAAATCTTCAGCAGGCTGTTCACTCTTGCTCTGATCTGCCACTTAATTCCTCCCACCAGGTGGGCCTGGGGCCAGAAGCTACTGCAGCTGTAGTTCTGAAGCTGCCCCACCTCTGCTGCCCCAGGGGCTGTGGCCTAACAGCAAACTCAGTCCTGCAGCTTTTCCCACTAACCTTCTCTGTTGTCTTTGCTGTTTGTGGGTTGTGAGGTCTGGTAAATGCCATAGCTCAGTAATTCAGGACGCTAGGGCACTCTCCGCCTGGCTCCTGGTCTGGTTGGTCGGCGGTCCAGTCGTTCCATGCGCGCACACTGGGCTCTGCTCGGCTCAGCTCCGCCCCCCTCAGCTCCCATCTCCGTGCAGGATAGACCTTACCCAGAGACCATCCAGGCTGTCCCAGGCTGGAGCCCTGCTTCCCTCTGCCACTTTGTGGGTTCTGCAGTTCTAGAATTGGTTCAGAGCCATTTCTTTATAGGTTTTTGGAGGGACTTGGTGGGGAGCTCACGCCAGTCCCTGCTTTCCAGCCCCCATCTTGGCTCCGCCCCCTCCACCAACACTCTTTCAATGACTGTCCATAATGAAAATCTTAAGGCCTTTCATAGGTTGATGCTTTATATATTAGCAGCAATAGGTTATGTCAACCTTCTTCCCTGTCCCCTGCCTTTTTTTTATCCTGATGAAGGGAGATAAGAGACTAAGGTAGAAGAAGCAAGAATAAGAAGCTAGCATAGAGTGATCTTATGGAGAATTACCTAAATGATGAAACTTGGAAACAATAGCAGGAGAATGTATATATTGTGAACCATAACTCAAAAACCAGTAACTATTTACATAAGCAAGATAGTGGAACCAAGCTATTTGTATGTAAGACTTACTATCTTTAAAATTTTCCCTTATAATGTGTCTTGATAGAATTAGTTTATGACACAGAATGAGTTGCGGGGGACAGGTGGAAGTGGATAAAAATGACCTATATTTTCTTTTTGAAATTTTACATATAGATCAGAAGATGATTCAATATTTAGCTCAGATACTTTCTGACTAGTGTGTAGGGGGCTCAGTCATGAGCATCAACTTACCTTGTTTATTTTTTTGCATTTAAAAAATGTATTTATTTATTTTTTGCTGCATTTGAGTTCTGAGCTGTCTCCTTTTGTCCCTCTCAACCCCACACTAGAGAAGGCCAATGTTTGACACAGATATCTGTATCTATATCTATATCTGTGTGTGTGCGTGTGTGTGCATGTGTGTGTGTGTGTATGCCTTGCTTATTTTTGATTCACGTTCGGGAAGCATGAACACTAACAAAAACAAATTACTTAATAAATATCCATCCTTTTAGTGATTTAGTTGATAGACACCCATTGCTTAATGGCCAACACATGAAGCAAAGGTATAACATACTAACAAAGTTACATGAGGTAGACTGTGAGAAACAAAGACAAAGAAAGAGAAATAATATGAATGTAAGAAAGGCTGGAATGAAGCCTTCCATCACAAAAGCTGTATTATTACAGAATCACAGAATTTGAGAATTGGAAGTGATCCCTTACATGAAAGGAATTGTGACTAATACATAACAAGTACTCATCTGGTCTCTGCTTGAAGACCCCTAAGAAGGAAAAAACTACTACCTCTCAAGGTAGTCCATTCTACTTTTAGACAGCACTAATTATTAAGAAAATTTTCCAGACATTAGGTCTAAATTTATCTCTTTGCATCTTTCACCCAAGGGTGCTGCTAGTTCTGCCCTCTGGAGCAAAACAGAATGAGTCCCTATTCCACCTGACAGCCCTTCAAATATTTGAAGATAACTATCCTATTTCCCCTGAGTTTTCTCTTTTCTGAGTAAAAATCCTCATTTGCTTCAATTGATCTTAATATGACCTGAGCTCAAAGCTTTCACCATTCTGGTTTCTGTCCTCTGGACACTCTCCAGTTTATCAATATCCTCTTTAAATAACGATGCCCAGAAATGAACACCATATCCCACATATTTTATGACGAAGGAATAGTTTGATAGGACTGCTACCTCCTCACTCCTGAAGTTATGCCATTTTTTGAGAAGCCCAAAATGGCACTAGCTTTTTAGGCTTCCATATCACTTGCTGACTCCTATTAGCTTACAATCCACTAAATCTTTCAGCTGTTTCTTTTTTTTTCAAATCATCAATTGTCTATCTATAACTCTCCCATCTTTTACTTGCAAAGTTGATTTATCGTGCTCAGATATAAAATATTACATTTATCCTTATTGAATTTCATTGCATTATATTGAGCCCAAGTCTTGAGCCTGCCAAGATAGCTTTGGATTATGACTCTGTCATCCAATGTAATAGCTATATTTTTTCAGGTTTGCGTTGTATGAAAATATGATGAATTTATCATCTATGTCCCCAGTATAATTTTTTTTTGGTGGCTTTTCTAACTCCCACTCAAATTTTTGGGTTTGGTTCCCAGAAGAAAGCTAACTTCTGTTACTCAGCATTCTAGGTGGTATCTCTGTATCTACATCTCCGTCTCCATCTCCGTCTCCGTCTACATCTACGTCTACATCTACGTCTGTGTCTATATCTATACCTATCTCTATCTCTATCTCTATATCTATCACATGCATGGGTGTCTAATACTGTTGTTCACGGGCTTCCACCAGTGTGCTCCCAAGTGATTTTCAGCCAATTGGGATAGCAAGGACAATTATTATAGAAACAGTTCCTCAATGCCGAGAGCATTGTGCAAAGTCTCTGCAGACAGTATGCCATAACTTATAGTAAAATGGTAAAAAGGCATAAATGTAGGGAACCCATGTGACAAATGGGATAACTCACAGCTCTTGATTACTGGAAATAATAGTATGAATGTGGGGGAGAGAAAAACTTACTCAATTACTGGAAATATTTTTCTCCCTTCATGAAACCTTCATGAAGTTTCCCCTTAAGTATCCTTGCTTTCTGTCGGTTTACAAGGAAAGGTGCCCTTGAAGAGACCTGAAGCTTCCTTTTCTTGGTGTGTATTTTGTCCTTGGTATGTCACCCAGCTCCTGATACAAACATCACTATTAATATATGCTGCCTCAAGGATACTGTAACCAATGCCTGTGGGAAATTCAGCTCTTCCAATATTTTGAAGTTCAAATTATCTTCACTTGATCAACTGAGAGAGAAGGAAAAGGGGACAGGAAAGGAAGAGAGAAGACTTTCTCCTATCCCTGCCTACACCCCAAGAGCAATTCCCTCTCAAAAAACCTTTACTGCTCATCTGTCTTGCTGCTGAAATGAATATTTAGGCCCATAGGTGTGTCTAATTCTTTCAGTCCAATCACGAGCTATTTCCTGTGTTCATCCAATGACCCAAAGCCCCTAATGATACTTTCAAATTGATTAAGGACTTAGTCATATCAACTCTCCTTTAGATTGGTGATTCAATCATATAATATATGATTTATATAATTTTGTATAATACATTTATATTATTTATATGATTTTATGTAACATATATAATATATAATATATATAATTACATGGTCTGGGGTGCATCCCTACCCTTGAATTCATCCCCCAGTTCAAAAGTTGCTGTCTCTGGAAAATCAGCTGAAGTATTGTCGGCAAACCCCATAACCCCAAATTTTAGATTGCTTTCTAGTGATTTGGGAAGGTTCAAGCATTGGTCTTTTCCAGTGCCTTCTCCTGTGACTTGTACTAAAGAGTCTCATGAAAAATATTTATTAATAAATAGTTCACAAACAGTTCAAAAACAATTATGGAAATTAACATTCTTCTATACTTCCAAATACATGGTAATACATCTTAAACAGATGTAAATTAAAGATTTTGTGGGTCATTACCTGTCTATACCCCATAAATCTAAACAAACAAATATTATGTTGTTAAAATATTTCTTTTCAAGAAAGAGGAAGCAATAGAGAGATGATGTGATCTCAGTGGTGGGATTCAGCTGGTTTGCCCCAGTTCAGTAGAATCGGTACCTAATTTTAGGTTGAGTTTGGCGAACTTGTTGTTAGTGGGTGTGGAGCCTGCGCCCACCACGTCAGCAGCAATGCCTCACTTCCGTTTGGTGGAGAACTGCTTGTTAATTTATTTGAATCCCACCATGATAGTAAATGTATAAGAAAATGTCAGATGTCAAAAGATGTTAGTCACCAACAATATTTAAACATAGAAAAGTAGATTATATATAGTTTAAAAATAGAAAAATAGATTAAAATTTATTTCTCTTTACTTCTATTATTTTTATACATTTTATATTGCTATAATGTAATATATAAATATATAACAGATTTTATGTTTATTTATAAATAAAAATATAAATAATTATGAAAAAATAGATTACACATAGTTTAAAAGACTCCAGGTCAATTTAATAATTTATGTAATTATAATTTATGATTTTTTTGTATTAATGTGTTTTCTAGCAAAAGGTAAGAAGAGAACTATTCTTTGGGAGGGAAATTAAGTTTTTACAAAGAAAATAGTGATATTCAATGACTTCTGATATATTATTAGGATGAATATAAATTCTGATTCTGAAGGCATTTGTCCATTCTGAAAGACTATTAAAAATAACAATTTTCCTGTAGCTATACTGGTTAAGGAAAAATGGAAAAACTCTAAAATTCAACTTATTTTTATGATTTTGTTTTCTTTAATGTACTTAGGAAATTTGAAGAAGACAATATAATAAAAAATTACTAAACAGGGAATTTGGAAACTTTGTTCCTAGTCCCAGCTCTAACTCTAACAAAATCTGTGACTTCAAAAAACTATATTATCACATGTGACCTCCAAAACAACATTAAGAAGCATGGGATCCAGAGTAACAGGGTTCAAATAGTGCCTCTGATGTGTATTACCTGTGCTCTTGGCCAGGTTACTTAACTTCCCAGGGCCTCAAGTTCCTTATCTCTTAAATGGGAGTGCTGGATTGGATAAATTCCTGCTTACAGGTATTTAATATTAACACTTTTTTTGAATACAGAAATTAAAGCTCAGAAATGTTAAGGGGTTTTCTCAAGGTCACACAGTTAGTAGGGTGTGCAGTAGGTCTCAAGGTCAGGTTTCTAATTCTAAAACTCAGCGATAATTCTTCTACCCTGTTCTGTTTCATTTAATTCTATTGGCCTATATGCTGGGTAATTTGTCGACCCTCCCGCTGCCCAACAACCAGGGGTGGGGAACTTTCCACTTAAAGGCCACATGTGGCCCTCTAGGTCCTCAAGTGCTGCCCTTTGACTGAATCCAAACTTCACAGAACAAATCTCCTTAACAAAAGGATTTGTTCTGTAAAATTTGGACTCAGTCAAAAGGCCGCACCCAAGGACCTAGAAGGCCCCACATGGCCTCAAGGCCGCAGGTTCTCCATCCCTGATAGTCTTTGCGCTTTTTCTGTGTTTTTTGTTTGTTTGTTTTTGTTTTGTAAATATACAACTTAATAAGTGTGAGGAGCAGCTTTCAACAAAAGACTACCGACTGGTGCAGACAGGTAGGTAGCTTGTCTCCACCTTTATGGTCAGTTTCCTGACAGGTTAAGTGGCTTTGCCCATGGTTGGTCATATAGCTCAAATTCTCAAACCAGAACTTAAAATCAGTTCTTCCTAACTCCTCTTGTGCTGAAATTGATTCTTCTTATTCTTGAGTCACAAGGAGACACTGCTTCTGGTGGGTAGGGTGAAGAAATATTGTTCAGTGGGAAAGGAATACTGAATTTATCTTTAGATTTTTAAACTATTTTAAATTTTGCCAAGAAATAAATATTTTCCTTGGAACTGGGAGGTCACAATCTTGTCAGGCCATTTAAAATTATCCTTTCCTCCCTCCTTCCTTCCTTCTTTCCTTCCTTCCTTCCTTCCTTCCTTCCTTCCTTCCTTCCTTCCTTCCTTCCTTCCTTCCTTCCTTCCTTCCTTCC
The DNA here is from genome assembly GCA_028646595.1 of Phalanger gymnotis. NCBI lineage: Eukaryota > Metazoa > Chordata > Mammalia > Diprotodontia > Phalangeridae > Phalanger > Phalanger gymnotis. The sequence continues at coordinate 6,057 of JAQQSZ010012400.1, read as the reverse complement.
TTCCTTCCTTCTTTCCTTCCTTCCTTCCTTCCTTCCTTCTTTCCTTCCTTCATCCCTCCTTCTAAAACCAAACACCCCATGAATGCATACACATTGAAAAGTGGAATTTATGTTAAACCAGAGATTTCTTTACTCTCTAACATTCAGGAATTGATACACAATTTTCCTGTATAAGTATCTGTGAAATGTGAAGAAATGATAAGAAATACCAATGTATGGTGTCTCCAAAGGGTAGTAAGTTTGTATTTTAAATTTCATTTTTCTTTAACATCCTTATAATAAAATCCCATCAATTTAGAAAACTTTCTTTGGAACACAGGAATAAAAGTAAGACTTGGAGAATCACTTGGATCTTTGATAAGATTATTTAGCAAATACTACACATTTTAAATTTACTTTCAGTTTTCAAAAAGCTCATAATTTGTAGAGGTGAAATAAAACACTCCTTTATTATAGGATTACTTCTACACTGATTTATTCATCTTTATTCTGATTAATTTTTTTTACAGTAAAGGACTATTTTATTATTATTATTTTATTTGATATTTTTTGGTTTTCAGCATTGATTTCCATAAGATTTTGAGTTACAAATTTTCTCCCCATTTCTACCCTCCCTCCACTCCAAGATAGCATATATTCTGATTGCCCCATTCCCCAGTCAGCCCTCCCTTCTATCACCCCCCTTTCCCCTCACCCATCCCTTTTCCCCTTACTTTCTTGTAGGACAAGATAGATTTCTATGCCCCTGATTAATTTTTAATTAGTATTATGAGTAATCAAATTTTTCCTTAATATGAAATTACATTGCTGCTTTGAAAGTAAATACTTTGTGTTTGCATATGCCAATAAGTGCCATGATTGCCTAGAAAAAGCCAATGATAGTTTTACTCCATTGATACACATCATCTATTGATTGTGTATGAAAGTTAGCAAGTTATTTTATATAGCTGGGTGTATATCAACACATTCTGAAGCCCTCCTGTAATTTGTATTTATTAACAAACATTCTGCCAAGAAAATATTTATGAGAATTATCAATTATGGCCATCTTGACTGAAATTTAGGTTTGAATTTGATTTAGCTTCATGCAAATTTAGTGATTTTGAAACATTCAGCTTTTCAAAGGATACTATTTCATTTCACAGATTCCCTTATCATGTCACATTCCAGAACTTTGCCAAGGGAGTTTACAAAGTGATTTAAAGAAATCAAAATTACTTAGGAGAGAGTAATGGACAAACTAGCATAAGTATAAAAATTAATATGGAAACCTTTTTAGACCCCGAAAGCTAAAACCTCTGTGTGTTCTTGTGCTTTGTTCCCATTCTTTTCCATCAATTATATTGATTTTTTTCAAGGGTCAGAGGGTATACGTTCATTGATCAAAGAAACAGCCAACAGCAAAAGAGTCTGCCAATTCCAGACTGATCAATCATGTCTTTGTGAACTTCTGATACTTTCTGGCCATTTATTCTTTATCACCATGGTTCTTTAGCATGTTTCTCAAAATGAGTGAGAAGGGAAAGAAGTAACTGCAAAGAAGTAAAGCAATCATAATTTAGGTGACTTTTTATCTTTCAGTTTGTGGAAGAATGTTTATGACAGAATTTGATTAGTGCATTTTACTTCATTTAAAAACTCCATAATATTTAAGTATTTAATCCATTTGTGGAATTTTATAATTCTTTTTAAGGAAAAGAATACAGGTTAACATTATTTTGAGAAAGCAGATGTTGGTAGGATAATAATTTCATATAATTTTACTCATTGCATTCCATATTTATTTACACATTTATTTTAAAAATGCTTTCAAGGATATAATGTAGCTGAAATTCATAGACTTCATGACAGTTTTATAATTGTATAAGAAAACTAAACTGTCATTAAAAATAATTGTGAGAAAATACTCCTGAACAAACTAAATTGTATGCACTGCAAGTTTAAAAGTAGTCCTTGACTTTTGCACACTAGAAAAGTTGAATTCTATTTGCCTGTTGTATTTTCCCTATAATCTCCATTTAGAACATAAATAGCTTGCACCTTTGGTAATTTATCTCATTTATGTGTTCAACTTCAAAATTTGCTTAATTTTTATTTGGAATTAAAGGTAAAATGTTACAAATTCAGGGATTCTCTATTATGAAAATGTGAGCTGAAAGAAAAATCTATATCCATTCGTGTCTTTTAAAACTTTAAACAAAAGAAAAGTGCTTTCTAATAATAAAATGCAATGTCGAATAAAGCAGAAATATCACTGCCATTCCTAAAGGCCAGAGACATTAACAACATTTGTTGGCTTACGATATTACACAAAAACACATTTTCTTCAGTAAAGAAAGCTGAATGTGCAAAATTTCTTAGGAGTGTTGAATAAGTCTATTTGTCCAGCTTATTTTGCAAAGACTTTATAGAAAACAGCCCCATAAACACTTTCAGTCCCCACACAGGGGCTAAACAAAGAATCCTCTTTCCAGCCATCTAATCTAGTAATTTATTTTTTCAACCATCACATAAATTGAAACACAGCTGTAACCAATGACTTGCAGATCTAGTTCCCAGCCAGCTGGATTCTGTTCTGCTGAAGAAGCAAGATTTTTACATTATTCATTTCTGTACATCTGGAGAAATCATTGAAGTTCAAAGGTGACCAGAAAAAAAATTCTTTAAATAAACTCAACAGACAGCAAAGATCTGCCTAAGGATCTCATGAATCCACATGTACTCCCATCAAAATGTTCATTTTGTGAAATTAATGCCCATAGAAGCTACTTGCATCACCATCTATTTTTTTTCATGATATTTTAATGGAACTGTTCACTCAAATGCCAACTGTTTTCAAGACAACTGTTTTCAATTTTCCCCAGACTTTTCCCTTTAAGTTTGTTTAAGACAGCCACTTTAAAACACTGTCATCCTTGAAGAAACATCAACTATTAGAAAATATAACCAAACTGAATAATAGTGATACTTTTTATTCAGTGAAAATTTATGGCTTAGTCTTCATTATTTTCTTAAAAATAATCTTTTAGTTAAACAGATGTAATAAGAAGTACCTTGAAATAAAATTTGGATTACTTCCAATAAGAATGTCAGAAAAAATCCCAAGGTAACAGAACAAATGAGGATTGGTGATGTCCTCCATTCTCTGTGGGCTGGAGGGAATCATAGGCATGGTGGCCTAGTAGCCCAATGGTTAGCTGCTTTTGAGAAAGGAGAAGTTACCTCATATGAAAATGCCAGAATACTAATATTTAATACACAGACAGTGAATACCTCAACATTTATGTATTAAGAACAATGATTACAACAACTATAACATTTATATGGAGCCACCTATGTGCCAGCCACTGTATTTTATATATATTATCTCATTTCATCCTCGCAACAAACCTGAGAGGTAGGTGCTATTATTACCCTCATTTTACAGATGAGGAAACTGAGGCAAAAACAGGTTAAGTGAGTTGCCCAGGGTCACACATCTAGTGTCTGAGGCTGTGTTTGAACTCAGATCTTTCTGACTCCAGGCTTGACATTCCATCCACTGTACGCTTACTTGGCCTTAAAAGCTAGTGAACCTAACGCAAAAGAAAATAAGTGTATACTAAGTTAAAGAAGAGTCCTTGCCATTTAAAATAACAAAATAAATTTACTGAAATGTATTATTTCCTTGAGAAAAGCAATTATAAGCAAATCAACTATATATTTGGAAGAGAAAAATGAATGAATTTCAAAGATTGCAAATCTATTAGGTCTGGATCATTTTCAAAACAAATCACACATGTATTGGAATTTATATTACCTTTCCCTGTTTTAAACATGTAAATTTTCTATCCGCATGACTAAAGATTAACTTCACATATATAAGAGTATTCAAGTCCTTAGAAGATGCTTCTTTATTCTTAAAAGTAAAAAAAAAATTGGAATGTATTACTCAGATTAAATTGATTGATAGATTGCCAACCTATCAACAATTGGGGAGCCTTTTGTATTGTAAATTAATTTTATTTTTAGTAGCATTGTGAAAGTGGAATGAAACAGACAGTAGTTTGATCTAATAAATAACATCACAGAATTATGTAATTAACTTCATTTCATTCACATTTGTTTAAAAAGTTGTTCAGAAAGTAAAATCCCATTCCCTTGAAATTCCCCCTCATTCAACAGTTGCTCAACTAACAAAATAAAGCATTTTAAGTGTTAGACTTATATTAAACTAATAAATTTAAGTTAAGCTATTAAATTATTTTGAACACAGAATATATCATATTATATAGCCAACACGGCATTTGACATTTTATAGTCCATATATGTATTTGCCATTAGAATTATTTTAAAATCTCTTGAAATTTGTGTCAATTATCCTTTCTGTTGTTATAAGCAAGGATTTTATCAATCAACCAATATATAATTCAGAAAGTTACCTATTCTTGATAAGTGATAATTAGGGCTAGATTATATAAAAACTGAAATTAAAGAGAAAAAAATTATACTTAATTCCATTTGGGAAATATTTATTATTTGCCTATTGTGCTACTACACATTAATTTAATATGCACCATTTTTAGTTGTGTAACACCTAGAATATTTTACTTTTCTAAGATATGACTAAGAATCAAGAATTCGTGAGTTAAAATATTCTCTTGGTTTATGTTATTTCAAATGAGTCAGAAGAGTCAGCCTGAACACCAATGTGTTAGTAGCAATTTTCATCTATATTTAAATTCAGAGTCATTAAATAAATTCTGACTGCAAAACATCTCAGCGTCATTTTCTCTCTACTTTTAAAATAGTCTTTTGGATTTTTAGAAGTGAGAATTTCTCAACAATCCTTTGTTAGAAACTAACCAGTATAAATATGGCAAAGATGCATTCCTAAAGTTTTCATCCTCAAAATTATTTTCAACATGTTAATCTAAGTTTAGTGAGCTTTTTTGTTTTTACTTGTTGTTATTCAGTTGTTTCAGACTCTTTATGACCTCATTTGGGGTTTGCCATTTCCTTCTCCAACTCATTTTACAGATAAAGAAACTGAAGCAAACAGGGTTAAGTGCCTTGCCCAGGGTCACACAGCTAGTGAATGTCTGAGGCCAGTTTTGAACTCAGATCTTCCAGACTCTGGGCCTGGTGGAGAGGGCACCAGTTGCACTATCCACTGCACCACTTAGCTGCAATACTATTATGAGCTAATACTTTGTCCTGCACGTTTTCTAAGTACATGCTATCAAGTAAATAAACAACAAAAACTAGACTTCAGGAATAGGTTTCCATGTCCAAACTCAAAGGAAGAAAACTACACCAGTCTTTAATACCCCAAAGTTATCTGCCAACTACATTGAGCCTTCAGCAATGAAATGCAGATCTGACATGAGACTGAGTAGGTTTAATTCATACTTTCTTTTAATAAGTTATGAAACTCAAGTCACATCTGTATTTGTTAAACTTTTAGCAGTTTGTGCCATGATGCATTCTTCTTCATTAAGTAACAAATATAGTACAATATGGTTTTGAGATGATAAATTGACGCCACTGGTTTCAACTGGACAAAAACTTCACTTTGAAAAAGGAACGTATTTTGCTCATCTCATTCAGAACAAGTTTAAGTCTAATATTAAGAAGTCTTTTGTACTAATTAAACATTGTCAATATGCTAGATACTAAACCCAAACTAAAAGAAATGGCATTTAGTCAACCTTTTTCAAAATCTTAATTAGGTATAAAACCAATTTGCAAAATCTAATAATTATAATAGTGATTCCTCTGTGCTGAAGTATTTCTACTTGAATATCAACGAAATAACTAACAAGGAATCTCAAGACATAAGCTTGACGATAATTTAACAGGGGGTTGTAATGTATTAGACAGAGTACTGCGCCACCGGTCAGGAAAACCTATATTCACATACTTGCCTCTGTCACTTGCTAGCTCTATGAGCCTGAACATGTCTTTTAACTGCTGTGGGCCTGTTTCTTAATCCGTAAAATGAAGACAATAAAACTTATCATACTTATCTCACAGAATTATTATGAAACATTAGATAACATATATGTACAAACTTTA
>JAQQSZ010012399.1:0-12021 GCA_028646595.1 Phalanger gymnotis | reverse complement strand
AGGAAGGAATGAAGGAAGAAAAGGAAGAAAGAAGGGGAAAAATCTAGAAGGGAGGAAGGAAAAGAGAGAGAAATGTAGGAAGGAAATTCCGTTCAATAGATACAGTGCTTAATAAGTGCTAGGCCCTATGATAGGTTCTTTGAAGACAGTCATTAGCCTCAAGGAGCTTACATTTAATTGTGGGCAGAGAGTAACACATATAAAAGTAAATATGAAAAACAAATACATATGCAAGTAATTTCTGGATGACAGTGAGATAACTACTAATTGGGGAAATCAGAAAAGGTCTTTTGTAGAAGGTGGTGCTTGAGCTGAATCTTGGAGCAAGCAAGTGTATCTGAGTTGGAGAGGTATGAAGAAAGAATGTTCTATGTATGGACTCACCCTGTGCAAATCAGTGGTGACAGACAGAATGTGGTGTATAGGTAACAGAAAATAGGTCACTTTGGCCAGAATATAAATTGTATATAAACATACTGCAAATACAGGAAAGAGACAGATTTTAAAGGAATGTAAATGATTTAGTGAGTTCATTTTTTGTCCTAAAACCAATAAAGGACCAGTGAATTTTCTTGAGTAGCAGAGTGACCTGGCCAGGCTTATACTTTAGGAATATCAATGTGGATTGTCTACAGAAGAGAGGGGCTGGATATAGGAACATCAGTTAAGAAGCTATTCCTATTGTCTAGGCAAGAGGTGAATTTGGGCAGTGATTAATGACTGAGGCATTCTTCTAGCAAGGCCCATCGTTTTAAAGACTTGGGAATTCCACAAGAACTCTATACCTGGAGTCTCTCCCACAAAAGGGAAAGAACTCAGGAGCCTGTCCTAAATGCCATTACTTTATAGAATTTATCCCTCCCTGAAAGGGACCTTGGACTAATTTTTCTCGGTTAATTTATTTTAAAGCAGGGTGAGTGGAGAAAATAGTGGCCAAGGCAAATAAACCCATTTCTTCCATAGTGTAGTGGTATTTTTGTAACCAGACTCTTTTTTTCTCCTAGGCCATTTCTAAGTTATACTGCTCATACTCTGGCCTTACTACTTGGTCTACTCCCACCAGAACTCACACCCCCTCACTTGGGACACTAGGCTCTAACTGGCATGCTTCCCCTTTATTTTAGCAAGTTCCAGGACCATCACACTATTTCCTAGATATCTCCAAACCCTGTGACTCAGTGTCTGTTCTATCACAGGCCACTCCTTTGTTAGAATGTAAGCACCTTGAGGGCAAGGGCTATCTGGTTCACTTAAGCATTAGGCACAGTCCCTGGTACATAAGAATTGCTTAATAGATGTTTTATCATTCATTCATTCCTTGCACCTCTTCCCCAGTGCACATTATTTGCTATGGTATATTTTTATTTCTTGATCTTGTCAATGTTCTATCACTATTCACAGCAGAAGGAAGAATGAACATTATGAGACCGGTCAAATTAATCCAATATATACTTTGAAACTTAGTCATTTCACAGAAATGATAAGCATAATAGAGTACGACTATGTGTATGTACATGCACATAATATGTTTTGTAACAAATACATATGTCATTTAGATATATGTTTTAATTTATGTAGCTATATATTATAAATATATCTGGATGTGTATATATGTATGCATGTATGTTAGAAAATGTAATTCAATATTACTAAAAAAGGTTGGAGGAGGACTAAAATCTTACAGACTCTACAGAAAATCCAACACTACATAGCATGAATATTTTCTTCAAGGAGCTAGACAGGAAACAGAGAACATAAGCAGTACCAAATGCAATTGAGCCAACACCAATTTAAATAAGCTATTGATTATGAGAGGCATAGTTTATAGAACACCAACCCTGGATGCAGGAGCACCAGAGTTCAAATCCAGCCTCAGACACTTAGTAGTTGGGTGGCTCCAGGCGAGTCACTTAACTCTGTTTGCCTTGGTTCTTTATATATAAAATGAGCTGGATAATGAAATAGTAAACCACTCCAAAATCTTTGAAAAGAAAACCTCAAATGTGATCAGTAGACTCAGACATGACTGAAATGTCTCAACAACAAAAATAATTATGGCAAAAAAGAATAGATAAAAGAGCATATATTGACCCAAGCTGTCACCATTTTCCAAGGAAAATTAACTGATATAAATGGATCAGCAAAAAGTGGAGACCAAAAGAGCCTAAACACTGTCTCTTCCAGGAGGCACTTGATCTCATGGCCAAGCAGAGAGATAAGGCAATTCTAATTTGGAATATGAAATGGCGTGAAATATCTAATGAAGGTGGGTGGTGAAAAATGATGAAAAGTATACTACCTTATAAAAGAGTGCAAACTTAGAGAGGAAAAATAAGTTTGTAGAAAATTGGAAGGAGACCTAAATATCATCTCAAGGGCAATTAAAAGTATAATGTGGCTATCTCAATGTGTGAGGCATTAATTTTCATTATTAAGTAGAGAGTTCCATACCAATGGGCCTTGGAGCTCAAGATACAAGAAACTGAAAGGATAGTAAATAGATAAAAAATAAAAAGGATATGTAAGATATTAAACACAACTCTATAGCCACCACATATCACCTTTAATATCAGAGTTCTAATTATATTACATAGGGAAATAGAAATAGCATTGAAATAAAAATGTCGATCATATCACACATATACACACACATGCACACACATATTGTGCTTTAAGGTTTGCGGAATAGTTAATGTACTATAATTGCAATAAAACTTCATTAATTCAGACTTTGTTAACTTCAAATTTATGATGTTATAGGCTGGGAAAATCTAATTACTTTCCTATTATCTATAAATTAGGTTTATAAAGTTAATTAGTATAAACAAGATTTCAGGGTTCATCTTTAATTGAACGAACTACCTTTAAGGATTTTAGAGTATGAAATATTTATATAAAAATGATGCTTAGGACAAATGATTGCCCAAACTATCTTTCCTCAGACATACTTTCTTAGCTCAAGTGACTGTAGTAGACAAGACTTTCAAATATATGTTGAAAATGTTACAACTAGGTAGGACTTAATTCATTTGCTTTGTAATTACAATGAAAGATGATATTTTTTTTAATCAACACAAGTATCTAAGGCAATTCCAAAGGAATTTTAGTGAAAAAAAGCTATTCAACTCCAGAGAGAGAATTGATGAACTCAAAATGAAGCAAATTTTTTTCACTATAGATTTTTTTTTGTTTCAGTATGTCTAATATGGAAATATGTTTTTGCATGAATATTGCTTGCCATCACAGTGAGTGGGGGGAGTGGGAGAGAAAGAAATTTGAAAATCAAAATTTAAAAATGAAAAGAATGTTAGAATTAATATTTTTAAAAGAATCAAGGATTGCTTATATATGATATATAGATATAGTCACTTACACACGTGTGTATATACACATATATACACATGTTTATTCAGAAACACATTATATGTAAATATAGTCAGTAAATACAGGGGAACTTTTATTTGCTATTTCATTCATATTATATGAAGAAATGAATAAATCCACACGAAACATTATATTTAAAGGTAAACAAAAGGATTTAAAATGTATAATAAAATTATAGGAATCAAAGGTGATATTTATATCTTTTCATTATTACTCACTAATTTGTATATCCATAGTGTTTGAAGTGTCTTAAAAAACATATATCAGAGACAGACAACAACCTATTTTTTGTTTTGATGGTTTTAATTTTCTACATTTTTTAAGAGCAATTTAAAAATTAATAGAATACAAAGCAGTCGCAAGTAATCTAATGAATACTCATTTTTTAAAAGTCCTTTGCTATTTTCAATCAATCAAAATTATTTTTCAACCAATGAAATCCAAGAGCTTTTCATTATAAAATTATGCACATATTTGTTTATGTATACATATATGTGCATATATACATGTATATATATATAATGCATGTACTCAAAGGTTAAGATCTTGGTGAAATTTCTTCATCTAGGCAAAATAATAAATTGATTTTGAAAATAATCCCTTTTATAACAGCCAAAAATCTTATTTTCTTCAAATAAACTGAATAGAATATAACCTCATTAATGGAAGGGGTGATCTTTCTTTTTCTTTGTATCCACAACACGTAGCATAATACATACCTAGAAAATAAAAACTGATTCTTGAATTTAATTGAATTTATTCCATCCTGTACATGACATAATTCTTTCATAATGTGCCAACTAAGCTCCATCAACTTTCCTGGATATTCCAAGCACAATTCTCATTGGGAATGTGTTCAGACCTATTCATGCATGTAATTCACTTCTCCATTTCACTTTAAGTCACCTATGACTCTAATTCTTCAGCAATCATGGTATATCATCATTCCTAATCAAAAAGTGTCAGCAGAAGAAAATATGTATGTATATATGTATGTGTATATATATATGTGTGTATACATATATACATATATATACACACACGTATGTGTGTATATGTATGTATATGTGTGTATTGAGTCAGTTCTGCCTCTTTGTAACCCTGTTTGGGTTTTTTTTTTTGCCAAAAATACTTCTGTGGTTTGTCATTTCCCCCTCTAGTTCAGTTTGCAGATGAGGAAACTGAGACAAAGAGGGTTAAGTGATTTCTCCAGGATCACAAAGTAAATATCTGAGGCCAGATTTGAACTCAGGAAGATGTCTCCCTGACTCCAGGGCTGGCACTCTATGCACTTCACTACCTAGCTGCAGAACAATATTGATGTTAACAAGGTGAATTTTTGTTGCCCAAAGAAACTTGTTATAAAAATCATTGAATGATTTCTGAAAGGTACACTTTGAAGACCATATCAATATCCACTTACAGTATCTATTCAAGAGATATTTGTATAAAAATGCTCTAAATCATTATGGATCGGAGAAACGCAAATCAAAACAACTTTGAGATATAATATCACACATATCAGATCGGAAAAATGATAGAAGGTGAAAATGACAAATGTTGGAGGGGTTGTGAAAAAAATGGGACATTAATATACTGTCAGTGAAACTAAACCGATTCAACCATTTTGGATAGCAATCTGGAATAATGCCCAAAGAGTTATAAAACTCTGTATACCCACTAACCCAGCAACACCACTTTTAGGTCTGTTTTTCAAGGTGCTTATGGAAAAAACAAGAAAAGAACCTATATGTTCTAGAATATTTATAGCAGCTATATTTGCGGTGGCCAATAACTAGAAATTTAAGGGATGCTCATCAACTGGGGAATGGCTAAGCAAGTCATGTTATGTTATTGTGATGTAATACGATTGTGCTACGAGAAATGATGAACTGTTTGATTTTAGAAAAAAATGTAAAGACTTGCATGAAATAATGAAAAATTAAATGAGAACTAAAAGAATCTTGGTACAGTAACATCATTATTGTTCCATGAGTAATTATGAACAACCAAGTTATTCTGAGTACTATAAATACTCAAATCGGCTTTAAAGGACCCATGAAGAAAGATGTTTTCCACCTCCAGGCTTTATATATGTTTATAAATTCACATCAAGTGGTGACCTTCTCTACTGAAGAGTGGTGAGGAAAGGACGCAGTTTGAAACTTAAAATGTAAGTATCTAAACAGAGAAAAAGATACACGTAGATTCAGAAACTCCGTAGGTTGTCCATCCAACTTTGTGTCATAATATGGACAGCATGAATTCTTTGTATGCCCAGTTTTGTTTTTTGTTTTTTGCATGGACAGTAAGGCCAGTCTCCTTTAAGTAACTATGGATCTCATTCAAGAGGTTCAGCATTTTCCTGAAGCTTGAAGAAATCACAATAATGTCATATACAAAAAGGAACACCTGGAATATTTCACCATCTTAGGCTATGTCATTGAGATTTGTACTCTGTGCTAAATGTCCTCTTAGAAAATGACAAGCACTATTGATATTGTTTTATGCTTTACTTGTTAATAATCAGAAAATTATTTTTAAGTTTAACTCTTTTGTTAAAATTATTTAGGATTTTATATGATTTTTACATATGCGTATTAGCCTATTTTTTATTCCTTTTTATCTCATGTATGTATACAAGTTCCCTAATCATATTGGATATTGGATTCTCATCAGAGATGTTTAAAGAACATATTTTCCTATTATACAAATTGCATTTTTATCGAAGTTGCAAAAATTTTATTCCTGCCAAAGCTTTATCAATCTTATGCTGTAGAAATTATCTATTTTATATTTCATTTTTGGTTAAAAATGCATACTTCATGCAGAGTTGTTAAAGGTACCTGTTCTGATTCTTTTCTAATTTGCCCCATTGAGCTACTTTTCTATATTTTAACTAATAAAAAATGGGTTTTGTATTTATAGTTTTATAATGTAATATGACGTGGAAATTCTCTTGATGATTTATTCCTGTTTTTATTCATTGATTCCTTTGATATTCTAAACAATTTATTCTTGCAAATCTTTTTAAATTATTTTCTCTATTTCTTTAGACCATCCTTGATTATTGGCTATAGCACTAAATCAGCCAATTTATTTAGGTAATATCACTTTTAACATAGTAGCACAGACTATACATTAGTAGTGAATATCTCTCCAGTTATTTAAACCATAATGCATTTCTATATGTAGTGTGTTTTTGGTAAATTAAGTTTTTTTTCATAGTATGCTCATTTTTTAATTATATTGAGTGGGAATTTTTATTATGTGATTCTTGATTTATCTCTACAAGCAATTATTATTATTGAGATGTAGAAACGTTATTGACTTGGAAGGACTTAATTTGTATACTTCTACTGCTTAGTCATTTGACAATCATATTAAACACTTTCATTGTGACATTCACTGTGTTAAAATGCTGGGGACACAAAGAAACTGCAAATATTCCTGGTAGCCTCTGATCTCAAGGTGTATGAATTTTTTAGGGGGAGTGAAGATGTAAAAAGTAGGCATAGTTAAGATATATATGGAGGAGATAGAAAAGAATCTATGAGAAGTTATGTGTACTCAAAGGGCAGGGAGTGGAGTAATAATTGCCTCCTGCAGAAGGTAGAATTTGAGCTAGGTTAGAAGGAAGTCGTGATTGTTTCAGTTAGTTTCTAGGATTTTTGTAGTCATTCCTCCAAAAAGGAGAGTTTTATAAACACTTTACCTTTCTTTTTTGACTTTATTGCTTTTCTCATCTGGTTGCTATTGCTTCCATTTCTTAAACTGTGTTAAATAACAGAAGAGAAAGAGGACAGTCCTGTTTTACTCTTGTATTTACTGAGAAAACCTGTATTGTTTTTCCATTGCATATTATGCTGTTTTCATTTTAGATAAGCCACATTTTATATATAAATATTTTTCTTCTATGTTTATGTGTCATAGTTTTTTTTTAAACATAAATGAATATTGCAGTGTGTTAAAGGCTTTGTCTATGTCTCTCAATACACTTATATGGTGTCGGATATTTTTATTCTAATGAAATTATGTCTATGCTTTCTTAATGTTGAACCATACCAGTGTCCCTAGTATCAAACCAACTTGTTCATAGGAAATCTAAATTGCCAAATCTCTTGCCAAAATTTTATGTAATATGTTTTAATTGATATTCATTAATTATATTAACCTATATTTCTCTTTGATTGTTTTATCTTTCCCCACTTTACTCATTAGGAATATAGCTGTCTCATAAAAGAAGTATGGCAGTATTTTTTTCCTCAGTTTTTGAGAAAAATTGGTATAGCAAGGGTATTATTTGTTCTTTAAAAGCCTGTCGAAGTTCTCATTTGAATCTCTCTTAAGTAAGATTTTTTGGTTTCATTTTGTCACTTTCTTTTTGCATTTTCATAGGGCTTTATTACTACTTCAATTCTTTTTCCCAAAATCAAATTATTTAAATTTTTGGCATACTGCAAATTTGTATATTTTATATTTTGTAGATAATTCTCTATTTCTTTTGAATCGTCAGTTTTATTGGGATCTAATGTTACATAAAATGTTCTATAATTATTTTTTATTTATTTTATGACCATTGCAAATACATTTTGTTCATTTCTGAACTTGTCAGTTTGATTTTCTTCTCCCTTCTTTTTAATCAGGTAGGATAAAGGTTTATCATTTTTTTTTCATCTCTCCAAAGAATACACTTTCAGGTTTTTTTTTTTGTTTGTCTTGCAACTTACATATTTTTCCTCTGATTTTCAAGAATTTCTCTTTTATATTTACCTTGATAATTTTCGTAGGTGGGGAAAACTATGCATACGTAACACTACATAATGACAGATTTTTTTTCAATTCATTTTGCTGCCTTATTTATAGTTTTTTTTTAAAAATTCATATGAATGATAGCTCTCATATATAGAAATTAAAGGAACACATTGATAAAGATGATGTAAAAGTAATTCATTTATGAAAAGTGTACTTTATATTCATTGACCAAAATTGAAAAAAACAATGCTCAGAAAATACCATAAACAGGGGAGTTCTATTTGTTAAATTGAATATACACTAAACTGTTAGCTTGAATATACACTAAAATGTTAGTAATACATATCGTACAGGTTTTTACATAAAATGTAAAATGTAAATAATATATATACTACGTATATGTATATATGTTCTATGTATATGTATATAATAATACATACATGTTAATAATACATACTAAATGTAAATAATACATATTAAAATGTAAATAATACATATGGTATAGACTTTTAAATACAATATGATTTAACAAATTGTTAATTATGTATACGTATATAAAATACATATCCATGTAAATATATACATATATGTAAATAAATGTGTAAATAATACATACTAATACATATACACGTAAATAATACATACTAAATGTAAAAAATACATATTATGTAATACACACTAAAATGTAAATAATACATATAGTATAGGCTTTTAAATACAATGTGACTTAACAAATTTTTAATTATGTATATGTGTATTTCCATACACATGTAAATATGTATATTTACATATGCATGTAAATAATAAATACTAAATATATATGTACATGTAAATAATACATACTAAATGTAAATAATACATACTCCATAGTACATATTACATAATACATACAAAAATATCAATAATACATATAGTATAGGCTTTTAAATACAATAATGATATAACAGATTAACAAATTTAACTAATCATGGGCTACTCTCAAGACAATTCAGGTTGTATTTCCATTATAGAAACTTAAGTTGCGTCTTTCTCTGATACAACTATAAAATCTAAGATTTCCTCCTCTTCTTTAACCATCATACAAATAATTTGATGTTTTGTTGTTTTTGTGCCAATAAAAATGAATTAATTATAAAGTAATGGAAGAAACTGAAAATTATCTTCCTCAAAATAACTTTGAGTATATGGATTTAATTTCACATTGTTTATTGAAGAACAGCCAGTAAAGCAGCATTTCATACTCTTTGATGAATACTCTCTCTTCACCATGTTATCCTTTTCTTTTACCTTTTGAAAAAAGTAATTTAATATTTTGTATGATCTTTCATAAAAACATCAATTTGGAAGGGGGACTCACAATTTACCTTACTTCCATTATCTTATAAAATTCTATGTTCTTTGTATTTTATTTTGATTTTTCTTTTCAGAAATCTCCCTTGAGTTACTTCAAAAAAAAATGTTTTGCAGATCAATGATTCCACTGATTGGATTTTCTTACCAAGGTCATTAATGGCAAACTTCTTCCCCAGGTTCAAAGTTTCTCATCCACTTAAATTTTTATTTCAAACCATCATTTCTAGGATGACCCTCGTATCTTCAATATTAATCAATCTATTGATTAATTAAAGAATAATTGTTTATTTGGATTTCTGATTTTTTTTCTCTACTACATTTTTATCTTTCTCTCCTGTGGCTTCTCTCCTTCAATTATTTCATCACCTATTTGTGTTTTCATCAATTCCATTTAGTTCAATTTAATGGCATCTGAAAGTTTATCATAATTCCACTATGGTCATATCCACCAAGGATAAACAGATGAAAAGAAGTGAGATGAAAATGAAAACCAGTACCTCATTCCTCCTAAATTCAACAGAGAAAAAGATGACTGGTGGAAATAAATCAAAATAGATTGATGAAAATAACATGTTTTAAGATTATCTGTGCTATCTCTTATTATCAACTTTTAAATACAATTTATTTATTTATTACAAATAAATATATTTTATTTTTTATTATCAGCATGGGATAGTAAAGCTGGTCTTATAGCTGGAAAAACATGAGTTCAAGTGCCACTCCTGATGCAAGGGAAGATATTCAACCTTTTGGTGTTCTAGGCCTATCTTTCACTGTTTTAAGTGTTAAACTCAAAGAGAAGTGGAACACTAAATCATACATAAGAAACCTTGATGACTAGCCTATATTGACTTAGAGACTACACATCAAGATGATTTACATTCTATTTTGTCAAATAATTCCCAATTACATTTTAAACTGGTTCTAGCATCACTGGGAATTTTTATCTAGAAATTTCACATACTGCAGCAGGTTTGACACTTCTGTTTTAAACCTTCTAAGATTATAAATTTTCAGAAAAGATGCCCGCTTATATTGGTAGAAGTAGTTTCCTCATAAGAGAGGTTCCTATATCGTTGAAATCATAGGTTTAGTCATTATTCTTATATTGTCCTGTCTCAATACCATGGACAATGGAGAATGAGTTGCTATTTTTTGTTCTCTTTTTTGAATTCTGACTTCTTTACAAAAACTCTCAGTGTTTTAAGCATTAAGACCTTCCTGGACTTGTCATCCTCATTGATGCTTTATCATAAACTCCCTTTCTTTAAAATATGAGCCAAAGCTATAATGACATACTGGAAAGCCACTATTGCAGTCTAGTCAATGAAAAGTCATTTTGACAGCAGAGATTAACTAGAATTCGTTTGCGCTCTGCCAAATCATTCAGAGACAAGGCTTTTCATTTCTTATCCTTGGCCACTGAATTCTGCCTTCTGAATCTATTGTGTCTTTCTTTTCTGCCTTCATCACTTAACATTCTTCATTTCCTATTAAACTGACTGCTCTTCTCTAGACACTTTGTGCCTGTATTTGCTTTAAGTCAGTTTTTACTAACTGTTGCTCATGTTGTCCTCCCATTTTATTTTGTATTAGGATAAGTATTATTGTATACTATAAATAGCACTGGGTCATAATTATACTTTGCCAGAATTTATGATGACTGACAAAACTCCCTATTGAGTTTCCTGAGATTTGTAACAAATACTGAGCCCATCAATTGAGATGAAAAGTTACCAAATTACCTAGTTTTAAAAAAAAGAACTTGGATCACTTTTTCAGGTAACAAATATTGTTCCACTGAATTGACAGGTGAGTGCTTTAACTGAATCAATACAAAGGACCAGGTGTTCTTGTGTCATGTACAGACAGTTTCAGGAAATACTGGGTTAATGTATATTAAAATGATGAATTTTTAATCTGCTTATTCCAAGGAATCCCATATGGATAGTTTCATACATACCTTCATCTAATCTTTTGATATCATTTTCATATCCTGATACAAATTAATTTTCAAGTCAAAGACAATTAGATGTACTTCTCTATTGTTCTCCTATCTCTGTTAATATTGACAACATTTCTTTTATTCTCATTTTTGAAGTTGTAGTCTGAAACTAATTTTGGATTCATTTTTTTCTTTCAAATATCATTTTTTGTATAAACATCTTTAAGTTAAGCATTACTCCTCTGTATAGCCAACCTAGTTATTTGCTGACAGATTATCTATAGTGCATCTTATCCTTAAAAAACCTGCTTTCTATATCTTGTTGACATTCACATATAATCAAATTACTTGATTTTCTTTGTTGACATTGCTTCTATCTTCATTTGCTCTTAATTCTGAATTAGTTTATAATTCAGTAAGACATAGAAAGAGAGACCTTTGAAACAAACCCACTCAATTCTCCTTGGATATAGACCAGGGGAGGGACTTAGAAATCATCACCTTATAGAATACTTAGAGAGAAAATTGTGGCTAGAAATAAGAAGCTAGTAGAAAGTCTGAATAAAGGGAATATTGATGAAGAA
>JAQQSZ010012398.1:0-12021 GCA_028646595.1 Phalanger gymnotis | reverse complement strand
GCCTTATCAGCACTCCTCCTTCCCCAAAAGCCCCTACCGTGGATGGCTTAAATCTTCAGCAGGCTCTTCACTCCTGCTCTGATCAGGCACTTAATTCCTCCCACCAGGTGTGCCTGGGGCCAGAAGCAACTGCAGCCTAGTTCTAAAGCTGCCCCACCTCCGCTGCCCCAGGGGCAAGTGGCCAGAACCTCAAACTCAGTCACGCAGCTTTTCCCACTAACCTTCTCTGATGTCTTTGCTCTTTGTGGGTTGAGAGGTCTGGTACACGCCACAGCTCAGTATTTCAGGATGCCAGGGCACTTTCCGCTCGTCTCCTGGTCTGGTAGGTCCTCGTCTGGTCTGTTCGCGCTGTGCTTGCTGGGCTCAGCTCCGCTCCCCTCGGCTGGGGGCTGGGAGGTCCCTGTGTGACAGACCTTACCCAGAGACCATCCAGGCTGTCCTGGGTTGGGGCCCTGCTTCCCTCTGCCACTTTGTGGGTTCTGCAGCTCTAGAATTGGTTCAGAGCCATTGTTTTATAGGTTTTTGGAGGAACTTGGTGGGGAGCTCACACCAGTCACTGCTTCCCAGCCTCCATCTTGGCTCTGCCCCTCTTCTTGGAGTCTTTAGATATAGGAGGTTTGACTTTGTAGTCTTCTTCTGATTGTATGTTTTGAACTTCCTTGTCACCATGGTAACTTTCTGTAGTCAGAGGGTGGTTTTTTTTTGTGTTTTTTTTGTCTCATTTTGTTTTGTTTTTCCCATTGCTTGCTCATTTTCCTAACCTATTACTTGATTTTTAACTTTGCTAAATTAGGACTCTGCTTCCAGGGTAGAAGGCTCACTGTCTCAAGCTTAAGGCGTTTTGTGCAGTTGTTTTTAGAGATATTTCTAAGGACTTGTAAATTTTCAGTTCTTCCAAAGTAGTACAATCTAAGGAGAGGTTTTTACTACTCTCCTGGTCTGTGCTCTCACCTGTGAGTGACCACAGCCACTCTTTTCTGCCCTGGAACTGTGAGAAGGGTCTGCCTCCACTGTGGTTACAACCTCTGCTGTGGTAGTGCGTTTCCTCAACCTGGGAGTGTCACTCAGGACTGTGACCAGATCTGACTATGGGCAAAGAATTAGTGTCCTGTTTTAGTGCTAGCAAAAAGACCCCTGCAATTTCCTAACCAGTTGTTAGACTCCCTTACCATCTGTGGGCTGAGAGATCCTGAAGCAGCCATTGCTGATGCTAATTCTGTCACTCCCAAGGCCTGCTTCTGGTTTGCAGGGTCCTGGGCTGTGCAGGCATGGCCTGTGCTGGACTGTGTTCCACTCTCGCGCTGGTGAAAACCTTTTTTTGCCGACCTCCAAAGTTGTCTTGGGCTGGAAAATTATTCCATTCCATCTTTTTGTGACTTCTCTTGCTTTAGAATTTGTTTGGAGTCATTTTTTAAAGGTATTTGGAGGGGTTTAGGAAAGAGCTCAGGCAAGTCCCTGCCTTTACTCTGCCACCTTGGCTCTACCTTCTTCTAGAGTATTTTAATGTTTACAAAGCAGTTCGAATTGTTTTTTTTTCATTTAATCCTTACAATAAATCTGGGAAATAAATTCTATTGTTATCCCAACTTTACAGATGAAGAGACAAAGGCAGATGGAGGTTAAGTGACTTGCCTAGAGTTACACAGTTAGTAGGTGTCTTGGCTAGATTCAAAATCATTTGAATTCATATTTCTGAGTCTAGGCCCCGTACTCTATTTATTCTCTGTGGCAACTAACTGACTAGCAATTTTTCTCTTCATGAAATAGTAGAAAGAATACTGGATTAGTAGTCAGAGTATCTGGATTTGACTCTCAGTTCTGCTATTTACCATCTGTATGACATCAGGGAAGTGACCTTATCTCTCTAGACCCTCATTCCCTATTGATCAAATGATGGGGTTGTACTAAACAATCTCTAAGGTACCTTCTAGGACTGAATATATATAATACTCATGTGCTCTAAGGACTCTTATAGGGTCTATGACACTATGAATATAGGACTATTGAATAAAAGAATCAGGAGTCTTAGAAATTAGACATTCTAATCTAACCCCTTCATATAAATTTCTCTCCAAACCTTGTGAGAGAAGACACATTATAAATGACTGGTCTGTTCAAGATCAAATAAGAAGAGGATTTTTTAGAGCAGAAGTTAGGGTGACTTTAGGTTGCAAGACATATGTTAGAAGACATTGGTAAAAGCCTCAAAATAAGGAAAAAAAAAACACGATAATTACTTCATAAAACACAAATAGGCATTTAAAACAAATGGTACTACATTTATAGGAGGGAAAATGATGGGAGCCCTAAATGGTATTTAAGGTTAGCAACAGATGACAAAGAAATTTGTAGAGACAGTGGATGTGTTTAAGTTCTTAGAAGAAATTTGGTAAGTCTCTTAAGCTAAATTCCTTAAATCCTTGTTCCTTTTAACTTAATGGACCCAAACTTGGTTCACTTCCTCATCTGCACACCAAAACAAATTTTCAACATTGATTTGATTAGTCATTACCTTCTTTTGACTGAACAGATATTTATTTAAAGCTAAACAGTGATACGAATGCAAGAATGCTGGGAAATGTGAAAATACCCTCTCCTTTACTCTCCCCTGTGCTGATTGAATATAAGGAAAAAGACAGAGTGCTGAAGTTGGAAAGTGTTCACTCTTTGTTCTAGTAACACTGAAGAAAGAGTTTAAAAGATAGAACCCTCAGGTTATTTTGTATCTTCCTAACCCACTGATTGTCTGGGGTGGGTGGTGCAAATTCCTTTTGAAAAATGCTCATTGAGCATTTAACCTGTGGCTTTTGTCAGGAATTTCAACCAATGTAAAACATTTGTGAAGTGCCTATTTGTGAAGTGCAAGAAACTGAGTTATGCCTTTAATTTCTTTATTTTGGCTTAGTACTGTTGCTAGCATTTACAGAACATGTCAAATCATAGTGAGGAGAATAGGCACCCTTGCTTCACTCCCATACTTTTTTGGGAAAAGGTTCTAGTGTATCCCCATTGCATGTGATGCTTGTTTTTGGCTTTAGATAGATTCCTTTTTTATGATATGAAACAGTCCCTCTAGGGCTTTTAGCATAAAATAATGTTGTATTTTGTCAAAGGCTTTTTTCTGCATCCATTGAAATAATCATGTGGTTTGGGTTATTTTGGTTTTTAATCTGATTAACTATGTTGATTATTTTCTTAATGTTAAACGATTTTGGAGTTCTTTTTAGAAACGCTTGTCTAAGAAATAATTTCTGGGATAAATCACTATAGTCTGACAGAATTTTGCTTAAATTTTTTGAGTCAATGTTCATTAATGAGATTTTATTATATTTTATTTTTTCCTCTCTTTTATCTTTCCCTGGATTAGGTATGAGGACTATATTTAACCCATAAAAGAATCCTGGTGAGTTACATTATCAGTTTTTAAGAGTAATTTGTTAAGTATAGGTTGCAATTGTTCTTAAAAGTTTAATATAATAGTCATGTGAATCCATCTAAACCAGGAGTTTTTTTCTTTGGTAGTTCATTTGCAGCTGGATCTACAGGATGTTTCTAAAGTCTGGACACATAGGCAAAAATGCATATTTTCAAGAAATGAAATGAATGAAATTTTCAACAACATTTTATTTAATTGGAATATTAACAAATAACATCTTCAATATGATTTCCATCATTTGTGATGCAAAGGTTGATGCGCTTTGCAAGATTCATGTGAACTCGATGCAATAACTCCTCATTGCCATCAATTTTAGTACATTCACTCTTTATGCTTTCAATAAAGTGTGCTGCATCTGTGATTTTCATTGAGTTCACCTTCTCCTTTAGCATACCCCAGAAAAAAGAAGTCAAGGAGGCTAAGGTTTGTTAATATTCCAAATATTTCAAAATAGGCATTTTTGCCTAGCCTGTGTCCAGACTTTAGGGACACCCTGTATTTCCTTTTTCTGAGATTAGGTCATTTATGATTTCTATCTAATCTGCTGATTTTAGGTTATTTTATATGTTTGAACATATTGCTCTATTTTGTCTTCTCAGATTTATTAGCATATAAGCTGTGCACAGAACATAATGTGTCCTTATTTATCTATTTATTACTTCTGGTTTTGCTGTGATTCGACCTTGCACATTAGTTATTTTGTTGCTTAATTTCTCTGCTCTCTTCTTTTTAATCTTTTAAGAGTTTATCAATTTTATTAGTCTTTTCAAAGAACAAATTTTTAGTTTTAGTTGTCATTTCTTATTTACAAATGTATCAATTGTTACTGAAATTTTAATATCTCCTTTGTGTTTACTTAAGGTTTGTTTACATTCTGGTTTTCTAATTTTTTGAAATACATGTTCAGTTCATTAATCCTCTCTCTTTTGACATTTTTTAAATGTATTTTTGTAAAGATGTGATTTTTTTCCCCTGAGAACTGCTTTAGTTCCATCCTAGGAATTTTGGTATGGTATTTTGAAATTTTATTACTTTTTACACTGGTATAGTGTCCAAAATTCATCCCTTATTTAAGATTTATTACTTCATTATTCATTATTTAAGATTTCATTGCTAAGTCTCCATTTGAATCTGTATCCTTTGTTTGCGGTTCCTGAACCAATTATAATTTTACTGGGTTATGATCTGTAAAGGATGTATTAAATATTTATATCTGTTTATATTTGGTTGCATTTTCATGTGCTAATACTTAGTCATTTCTTTTTTGGTAAAAAATTCCATGTGGTTCTGAAAAAGACATGTATACATTTGCTGCCTCATTTAGAAGATACCATAAGCCTTAAATTCTAGTTTCACCAGCAATTTATTCAATTTTCTGTCTTTCTTTTTGTTTATCTTTCTGTTATTTATCCAAACCTGAGACAGAGATATTGAAATCTACTGTCACCATTGTATTACTGTCCTGAAGCTCAAATAAGTTTTTCTTTATGAATTTGGATGCTAAGGCATTTGGAATGTTTAAATGTATTGTTGATAATCATTTTTTGTCAATAGTTCCTTTCAGCATAATACAGTTTCCTTGTTTACCCATTTAAACATTCCCGAATGTTTATTTTTGCTTTGGCAGATAATAAGATCCCAGCTATTGCACTTTTTGGATTCACTTGATTTATAGTAATTTTTCCCCATTCCCTAAGTTTTACTTTGTGTGTGTCTAGTTTTCTTTCTTTTTTCAAATGACTTTCTTGTAAGCAAAAAATGGTAGGATTTTGTTTTCTTACCAAATTCGTCACTCATTTTCATTTTATTGGATTGGCTTATTACATTCTCATTTGTATTTATTAAAGTTATATTTTCCTCCATCTTTGTCTAATAGTAAATGTTATTTTGTAGTTACATTTTTCTTCCCTCTTCTGCTGTAAACATAGTACCATGTTTTGTTTTGTTTTGTTTATTACTTTACCTTAATCTTTCTTAAGGTGGCTCTATTCTTACTGGCTTTCTTTCCCACAGCACTCATTCCCTACTCTTGTTTGTTTCCCCTTTTCCTTTGGAGTTTCCTCATTAGTTATTTTTTTTTTTTTGCCTTTCCCACTTTTATCTGGTTATATGATTTTTCCTCCTTTTTCCCTTTCTCAGTCAAATAAATTTCCTCTTCTCTTCAACTAGTCATGTTAATTATTGTTTTAATTTCATTTTTGTGCCCCTTTTCAACACATTTCTCTCTTTTCATTATCTCTTTTTCTTTCACTTTTTCTGTCCACTCTAGTCCCTCATCCTCTGCTTCATGACCCTATATTTATCTGAACTTTCACTTTTCTCTGTATACTTTGTTCAATCAAAGCTTCCAAGGTAACCATTCTAGGCTTCCCTGTCTAGAAAATTTCTGCCACTGCCTTATAGAGCTTTCCCCATGGATTGCCCTTTTCCATTTTGCTTCACTCCCAGAATGATATCAATTACTGCAGATGACAGAGAAGACTCTGACCCATGGTAGGGCCCCTAACACGTCCTTGACTATGCACTTCAACAGTGATACAAACCTTCCCCAGTTACCTTTGTTCCCAATAGCCTCAAAATCTTCTTCCTGTTTCTATGCCATCTAAATTCCCCAGGTGCCAGTTTGGCCCCAGGACTTCTAACTCCCTCCTCCTAAGATAAAATGAGTAGACTTTTAAAATACCAAATTCCCCAGGCTATACCTATATCCCTTCACAAAACATCTCTTCTTTACCCATAGAATCATTCTTCAGTGGATCCTACTCTCAACAGCAAAGCAGGCCTCCTTCCTTTTCTATTCCCTCCCCCCACTCCTCTTCCTAACACACTCTCCTAGATCCCCTCTCTTTCTGAGGTCCCCAAAGTTACCTTCCTCTCATTACTAGCTTTTGGTTTGACTGGCACATCACACATTCCTCTCTATCCCCCTACTCCTCTCTCTCCTTTTCATGTACCCTCCCATGTATTCACCTAGGTACCCTCATATATTCCTCACACAACAACAACAAAATTATAATCAGTGATTCACTTGTCTGTAGGGTGTCACCAGGTTCTGCCCACAACTTCTCATGCCTGCTTCTTCACTATTACCTCCTCCAGACTTTTTGCCTTCACCGCTATCTCCTCATGCGTATTTAGAAGGAAGTTTCTTACTGGTCTTTCTCTTGTCACTCTGTTGCTACTGCTGTCCTTGGCAGTCACATTTTTTTCTCTTCTACATTTAGTTGCTTGAGGGGTTCAGGTCTAGTTTCTTTCAAAAAATGTTTCAAAAACCTCTTTAAAGGACTTTCTTCTGATTATTTAAAGTTCTCCTCCTGATCATTTGCAGAACTTGTTGTTTCCAAATTAAATTGTCAAATTTAACTACTATGTGTCTTAATGGATTGCAGTGGTGCCCCCCCCAAGTGATTTATGAGTTCTTTTAATTGGCATTATTGATATTTCATTTTCTATACTCAGAAATTCTAGGCAGTTCTTTTCTATTATTTCCTGCATTATGGCGTCGTTTCTCTGTGTTTTTTGTTGTTGTTTTGTTTTCGTTTTTGTAATATATTTGAGAGAGACTTATGATGCTCAGATTGTGTCTTCTCTATGCATCATAGAGAAACTTGCATCTTCTCTATGAGATCAGTATTTTTTTTACTTGAATAGTGAGCATATTTTCTTTTGATGTTATTGCTTTTTCCTTCTCTTTTTCTAGATTGTCCTTAACTTCAAACATTTGCATTCTCAATCCTTTGTTCTCTTTTGTTTCTTTGGTATGATTTGCCATCACAGATTCCAGTTTTTCTATTCTACCTATTATTTTATGCTGTACAAAACATAAATTTTGCTCTCTTAATTCTCATTTCCTGTTTGAACCACTCAGGAACAGTGTGTTGTGGCTTTGTGTTCTCCTCACATTCCATAAGGCTTTTTGTCTCAACGATTTTTGATTTTGCAATATTTATTCATAGATATCTGTATTGGTTTACTAGATCCGCAAGCTACATTTTCTTCTATTGTTAATGTTTTCTTTTGTATTTATCTGCTTATATTTAAGGTGTTTGAGTTTCCTGCATCCTGAGATAAATAAAGTCTCTATCTCAACCCTTGCTTTCCCTGTTGTTCATAGTTTCACTACCATCTCCCTGATGGTAGTTTCTTTGGGGGCTGGATTTTAAAGAGTCTCAGGCTCCTCCCACTCTGGGAAATTCATGGATCACTAGCCTAGGGCAATATCCCAAGTAGTGTTTTCAGCTGGAAGGGATTTCGGAGATGTTAGTCTAACTCCCTTATTTTATAAATAAGAAACCAGGTCTATACTGGTATAGGGACTTGTTCAATACTATGCAGATAGTAAGGATAAGACTTGAACAGATATCTTTATATTGTATACTGTTATCTGATATCTCAGAATTATCCAAACGTCTCACTATTTCTCCCTCATTTCCCTTGAGTATAACATTTTAAAAAATTAAAAAGGAGGACTTCAAGACTCAGTTAAACTTTTTCCTTTTGCAAGAATCCTTTTTGTCCCATTGTGTACAACTGCTAAAGTCTTGAATTCTAAATCATTATGTGTCCTATGATACCTATTTGTGTAAATCTTGTCTTATCTGATAGAATGTAAACTCCTTGAGGAAATGAACTGTATTTGCTTTTCCTTTTTATTTCTCAGAATAGATAGAGATTATTACATAGTAAGTACTTAGTGATTGAAAGATCCTTCCCCAGAA
The DNA here is from genome assembly GCA_028646595.1 of Phalanger gymnotis. Classification (NCBI taxonomy): domain Eukaryota; kingdom Metazoa; phylum Chordata; class Mammalia; order Diprotodontia; family Phalangeridae; genus Phalanger; species Phalanger gymnotis. The sequence goes on along the minus strand of JAQQSZ010012398.1, from coordinate 3,867 downwards.
AATGAAGCTAGAGAGACAGAGAGACAGAGAGAGACAGAGAGAGACAGAGAGAGACAGAGAGAGAGAGAGAGAGAGAGAGAGAGAGAGAGAGAGAGAGAGAGTACTCTGATTTTGACATAGAATCACTTTGGGGGCCCAAGTTGAATTTCTGATTGCTGTAGAGGTGGTAAGAATGGTGATGGTGTTATCTTTAAATTTCATCCCCCTTTAAAGGTCAGAGATTATGCAATTATAAATTTTGAAGCTAGGTGACCACATCTTAGAGATGGAATGGAATGGATTCATGCTTCATTTATCCTAGATGACCTCTGAGGTCCCTTCCAAGTCTGAATGTCTATAGTTCTAATATGTGCATAGCATTGAACACAGTGAAACTTTCGTGCCTTGTGCATGATATACATCAGTCTTATATTTCTTGGACAGTAGTAAGGGGTATTAGATGTCCAGGGCACTGTTCACAATCATTTGATATTTCCTGATCCCTCTCAAGTTTTAACAGACCATTCTTACTTTCCTATCTTGTGAAACACTTTGAAGGCATGGCAGGCAAGGACTTCATTGATGCTGCATATTGGGATATACCGGTGCCAAAGTAAAGAATTTGTCTTGGACCTAGATCTTAACAAGTTAGGTTCTCTTTTTAATAAGCTTTTTCAAAATTCCCTGAACATATGAACTGACGAACATATGGTCTTACAGGTAAAAGGAAGAAAGCCATGTGTCAAAAAGGCCAGATTCTCAGCCAGCATTTTGTAACCTAACAGGTGCATTACCTTAGAATGACATGAGATGAACATTTGACCCATTGAGGCTAATGGAATTGCCTCTGTCAGTGCTTGAAGGGAATGAGACTTTGCACATGTGCAGCTCTGTTTGACTTGGCAAACCTCTCCCCAAATCTGGCTTTGGGTAGAATCTCTGAGTCAATTCTCCTGGAAGCATCCATGGTTGATTGTGGTCACTACCAGGACTCTAAACACATGTGCTTTTCACAATTTAACTTTACTGTCAGTGTTTTGACCGGTTAACTTGACCTCTCAGGAACAAAATCTCCTAGTTTGCACAGAAGCTCAATGATTGTTTCTAAAAGGCAAATGCCTAAAGGCAATCACCTGTGTGCACCTGTCCACATGAATGTATAGCCAGCTGCACCTCTTGAGTACCTCTGATTTAGTCACAGGTCTGCTTTTTATTTCCTATCCAACTTATTTCAAAACATCTTTCTGTTAGATAATATTTAACAATGACTCACAATTTTACCTTATCTGGAGATTTTTTAAAAAGTGACTTTCCTTATTGTAACCCTATGATGTAAGTGGTGCACATATGGCAAATGTGTCCTAGAGAAGTAAAGTAGCTTGTTCAAGGACACATTAAGCAAGGATTTAAAATCAAGTCCACTGTCTCTTTCCACTCTATCATGACTCCAAGTTCAACACTCCATCTTTCATGCTATGTGTCTTTTATTGGACTAGATTGGGGTCAACATTTTAAATACGAAAACCATTCTTGGTTTGCAGGCCATCCAAGATCAGGTGGCAGGTTGGATTTGGTCCATAGGCCATTGTTTACCTACTCCCAGACTAGATTCCATTGTCTCTGAGAGACATTGAAGCTCTATGATTTTATGAGTTTGAGACAATGAATAAAAAGTGAAGGGGGATGTTAAATGAGATGGTGATGACATTCCTGGAAAAGAACCAAATTTCACTCTGGATTATATTCTCTCTTCACCTCCACTTCTTATATATTCCTTCTATCCTTCAATACTCATCTTAGACACCATCTCCTAGATGATGCCTTGCACATACACTCCACCCCCCCCCCCAAAAAAGATGCATCTAAGTTCACTGAGAGTAGAGATGATAGATTGTTGTTGGTGGTGATCTTTGTATCCCTAATCTGATCACCACCCACAACAATTGCCAACCAACTGCTACCAACAGGCATATAGGCACAGGAGTCATGAGAGTGGCAGCACAGACTACTAGTCCAGCTACTCTAGCCTACACAGTGATGATCCAAATGAAGAAAAGTCCAGTCGTCCTCACCCACTGTCAATCAATTGCCTCCCACAAAGCAACCAAGCTAATCTAGCTGGAGCAGAAAGGCATTCTGAGGGAGAGACAGGAGGCATGTGATAGGCAAGTCACCACTTTGTCCACCATCAACCCTCAAACCATGGTGGTGACTGCACAGGACCCTGAACCAAGAGCCTTGGGAATAACAGTACTTCCAATCAAGTACTCTCAGGCATCATCTTGGGAGGCAACTCCTAGGAAGATATAGTCTGGCAACTGTTCCTACAGGTGCTATAGCCACAGCTACTGAAGACAAAGAAAAGAAAGTTCTTGTCCCTATAGTCCTTGGCATTATCAGATGGTACAACATTAGAAAGTGATATGATCAGTGGAAATAACATTAAAGAAGAGACGATGCATGTGCTTTGCTGCTGTACCCTTTGGACCATGGAATTTTCCATCAGACTCACAAAATCTTTCACGTGTACTGTCTCCCTCACGAGATTGTGAGCTCCTTGAGAGTAGGATATTGTATACCTCTATTGTATTCCTCGGCCTTAGTACAATGTTTTGTACACAGTAATGGCTCAATAAATACTACATTTATTAATTCCTTCAATGCCTAGCACAATGCCTGACTGAAGGTTTACTGCATGCTATTCGATTATTAATTGATTACTTCTCTTAGTTGCCTGATTTATCATCTTAAATGATTGCAGCATTGTCAGATCTCTTCTTTTTTCCCTTTCTCCTCTCATTATGTCTTTCTTCTCCATTTTCTGTCTCTTTCCCTCCTCCTCCTCCTTTGATACTTCAAAATCACTCATTTCATACCATCTTGGGTGCTCTCTCTTTCCACAAAGTGCCTCAAAAGACAGTGTTCCTGACTTGCTGTGGTCAAAACCTATCCTCCCTTTCTGGCCAGGCTTCTTTTTTTATAATTTTTTTTTTATTTTTAGTTTGCAACACACAGTTCTACATAATTTAAAGTTCCAGATTTTCTTCCCTCCCTCCTACCCTCCCTCCCCAAGTCGGCATGGAATCCATATAACTTCCAGGTATAACTTGGCATTGAATTAATCTTCACACTAGTCAAGTTGTGGAGAAGAATTATGACCGATGGAATGAATCATGAGAAAGAAGAAACAGAGCTAAAAAAAAACACACACACAACCCAACAACAAACAAGAAAGAGAAAAAAAAAGTCGGGGGGGAGAGAAAAAGGCGAGCATGAAGTGTGCCTCGATCTGCATTCATGCTTCATAGTTCTTTCTCTGGATGTAGATAGCACTCTCTATCGTGAGTCCTTTGGAGCTGTCTCTGCATATTGTGTTGCTGAGAAGAGCAAAGCCTGTCAGGGTTAGTCATCACAGAATCAATATATGTGTGGTCGTGTATAATGTTCTCCTGGCTCTACTGCGCTCACTTAGCATTATGTCGTGTAGGTTCTTCCAGGTTGTTATGAAGACTGTAAAATCCCTATTTCTTATAGCACAATAGTATTCCATTACCTTCATATACCACAGCTTGTTCATTCATTCCCCAATTGATGGGCATCCCTTTGATTTCCAATTCTTAGCTACCACAAAAAGAGCCGCCATAAATGTTTTTGTACATAGGGGTCCTTTTCCCACTTGTGTGATCTCTTTGGGATACAATCCTAGGAGTGGTATTGCTGGGTCAAAGGGTATGAACATTTTTATAGCCCTTTGGGCATAGTTCCAAATTGCTCTCCAAAATGGCTAGATCAGTTCACAACTCTACCAGCACTGTAACAATGTTCCAATTTTCCCACATCCTCTCCAGGACTTATTGTTTTCCTTTTTTGTTATTTTAGCCAATCTGA
>JAQQSZ010012397.1:0-12022 GCA_028646595.1 Phalanger gymnotis | reverse complement strand
CTTAAATCCAATTCAATTGCAAGTCATAGCATCCCCTTCCTTATGCCATGGTCCTCTTCAAGAATGATGTACAAACAGCAACACATGAGTAGAGAAAGCTAGGCCACTGGGGACCCAACTTTCCAGTTCCAATTGGGCAATACATTCATTCTCTGCTTCCCTTTTCCTTATTTTCCTACCTTCCTTCCTTCCTTCCTTCCTTCCTTCCTTCCTTCCTCCTTTTCTTCCTTCCTATTTCCTTCCCTTCTATTTTCTTTGTCTCTTCTTTTTCCTTTGTCCAGATAGGGTATAAAGCCATACCCAAGGGTGCTCTACCCAAAGGAAGAACAAATTTTGATAACTGAAATCTCACAAGATAGCTTGGGCTTTACCAGCTGGATTTCTTTCTTAACATTATGCCATAAACCCTATTCCCTCTGAATCTCATTGATTGGCCAACAGTTTCTTGGACCTGCCCAATCCCCACTTCTTGGATATTGGTTAAGTTCTGATAGCTCAGAGTGAATGTATTCTCTTTTTCCCTGAATCCCTGAGGATCTTTCCCTCCCAGATCCATTGTTATTAGGTTGAAGAGGCCATTGTTTGCTTCACTTTTTACCTAGCCTCAATTACTAAGTGGACATTGCTTCAGTCAAACTGACACCTGTTAAAGACCTTAGCTTAAAAAGGCCAAGGTCTTCTACCGCATCAAGAGCCACCTTTAGTCATCCTGATCTATATTTTGCCATTGGACACAGATGGCTCTGCAGGAGAGAGTGAGGCTAGTAACTTTGCCCATCTCTCCACTTAAATGCTATTCAGTTACAAGTCATGGAATTACTTTCCTGATGTCATGGCCCTGTTCAAAAATGAAGAACAGACAACAATATATGTAATACTATACAGTGCTAGACAAAGCGTAACTGGAATTAAGTTTTCCTGACTAGCTCATTGTTTACTAAGAAGTAAATTAACATGGTAGCTCAAGTATAGGATTCAACTAAAACAAACATTGATTAAAATTCTGCTTTTCACCTTTATTAGCTGAGTGGCAATGTATAACCCACTAGTATGAGTAAGTCAGTTAACTTCTCTCATCTTAATTTTTCTCATCTGAAAAATGGAAATAAAAACAACAGTAATAATAATGTATGCTTTAGCTACTTAGAAGAATTAATATGAGGATAAAATGATATAAGGTATGCACAATATGTTGAATTCCTGAAAACACTATAAAAACTTCCAGGTATTATTACTGATAGCAAGCATGGCTAATCCATGCCCCTTGTCAGAAGTACTTTCTGGCCAAGTCTGTATGGCAAAAAGTTAGAATAAAATTATAAGTGTAGCAGCAGAAGTCTGAGATGAATCACAGTTCACTTGAAGTTATTTTAGAAGTTTATTTTTTTCTTTCTCATAATATTTACCGTCTGCTGAGATGGTCCATAAAAATTTAATTTAATTCAGTATACCTTCATCATATACATTATACATTCAGGAAATTATGCTAGTTTCTGGGATTAAAAAAGAATCTACTAATCCTCCTCCCATGAGAAACTTAAAATCTTGTGAATTTATATCAAATGCTACTTGGTTATTTTCCATGCAAAATAAGTGGTTCTAATTTATGCCAATTACATAATATGCACCTTGGGCTTACTAAATGTTAGTTTTTTGAATTGAAATCATGTATTTTACTGATATTGGAAAAACCACTGTCCCTATATGTGTTGCATACTGTTAATATTAGGAACTTCTTTTAATTAACTAGAGCTAGGAAATTACTACCACTATAAATGTGGTATACAACCATTAAAATTCTCAAAATTGGTCCAGTCAAGGTTTACTACCAGAAAATTTCATCACAAATGTCATGTAGACATGTGTAGATGTCTTTAAAACTTCAACAAATGGATGATATTTACATGTAGGGCTGTGATTTCAGAATAAATATTTTTATAAGGCTATTAATTCTGAATAGAATCCCTAAACCTCTGAACAATGTCTGAGAAGACTGGTTAAAATGTTCTTTCAATAGGCTTTGGAAGCCTTAGTTTTAGGTTAAATAAAGGGAGTAAGGGATGCTACGATAGCTTATATTTCGACGCTGTGGACTTTGACTAAACATGCTTCTTCTGTACATAACCTTCTGATTCGCCTGTGTTTGTTACCAAAAAAAAAAAAAAAAGGTTTCTCCACAAAGGAGTATCAGGAAGTGCGCTGCTTACTGCTTGTTTTAAAACTTTACCATTATAAGGAAGAATTTTCTCCCATTTGACAATTTTCTCCCATGTGAAATATATTTGTTATGTATATGTGATTAAATATATATGTGTAAAAGCATATGTGCATATATACAAATATGTGTGTATATCTATGTATACAGTAAATATTTGTTTTGCACCAAGTGTATCTTTTCTCTGTGACTTCTGAGGTACCTTCCAGTTCTAAACCTGTGATAATCTATGATCCTATGTTGTAAAAACTCTATGAAGGAGGAAATTAATATGAGGAAAGAAAAATTACTTAAAATGAAGCACAATAATAACTAGGTTCACAAAAGCCTTGAAATGCATTGTCATATAGTCACATGTGCCTAGAAAGGGAGGCATTATTAATTCCTCAAATTTAACAATTTAAAGAATAAGCTACGTGACATAGTGAATAAAGTGCAAGACTTGGAGATAGGAAGACCTGAGTGCTAACGTGGGCTCAGATACTGCTCATCTATGAGACCCTGTGCAAGTCAATTAACTTTTCTGTGCATCGGCTTTCTCATCTATAAAATGGGGATATTAATAGAACCTACCTCCTAGGGTTTAGAGAAAAAAAAAACATGAGGTGATAATTGCAAAGTGCTCTGCAAGGATTAAATCATTGTATAAGTGATAAGAACAACAAAGTTGAGGTAAATGAGAATCAGAATTAAGTGTATTTACCCCAAGTCATGTGAGTAGTAAGTTTTAAATGCAAGATTTAAGCCCAAATCCTACTGAATCCAAGTAAAAAAATACATTAATGGTGCTAGTAATTGAACTTACTGGCTCACATGTAAGGTGATTAACTTTACTTAGGTTTGGACTCAAAATGAATAAAGTACCACACAAAGCCCATCAAATTTTTATACAGTACCATAGTCTCTCCAATTTGACCTGCATTTAAAAGGTTGTTTAGGCATTACTTTTGAAAGGATCCTGAACATGCAAATACCCAGTATGAAATGAGTATATCAGTATGTCATATTTATCCTAAGAGTTGTAAGAATACTTACCTAAAAAGAAAAAAAAAGATGATCTGAATGTTTAAAAATGAATATAAAAACAATTTCATTTTACTGGCAAGAAACAGAAAAGAAAATGTGGGCAGATGAATCAATTGCTTAGATAAGTCTTTTTTATTAGTATTTTTATTAGTATGTTTTGATTCTATGCATCTCTCTGTTGAGAAACTGTGATGATGAAAGTCATTCAAAGTGACTTGCCCTAGTGCATGAAGGCTTCCATCCTGTAACAATAACTACAGCATATCCAAAGCTGTTTGAAAAGATGAGCCTCATTGCCTTGCACTCATAACAGTTCTCATCTCAAAACCCTTTTCATACACCTGTTATCTCATCCCTGGCTGCCATGGATCAATTTGTTGTGAATGCCAAGTTATCTGGGATAATGGAAGCATGTAATTGGGGGAAGAATAGCATGGCCATATCTGATCAGTTTTTTGCAAGCAACAAATTTGCTGATATGGAAGGACACAAGATAGCAGGTGGACACTGGGTTGTAAAGATAGGAAATGCCACTGGTACATGATGGGATTGCAGTTGGATCTTAAAGGAAATGAAACAACTGCCTCCACAGCAAAGGATAGTGTTCTAAAAATCAGGTTTGCATTTACTTGCAGGTTTCTCTCAAATTCTGACTTTACCTTTTCTCATTTTTTCTACTCTAGAAAAGGAATTTAAAATCAGAGAGCCATGCATTGCCTAAAAAATATTTCTGGATAAGCTATTTAGGACTAGGGTAGCAAAGTGATTAAATAGCCAAGAACGGTGGTAAGTGACTGTACTCCCTGCTACTAGAGAGACAGAAGATACTGGATAACTTGGGTTCAGGATTCCTGACCTACAATATGGTTGAAGTTGTTCAGGGGCATCTGCATCATCTGGAAATAACGTAGTAAGCTCCAGGAAAGGAAGAGCCACTAGACTGCCAAAGTAAGGAAGGCCAGGGCCAGGTCTGAAAAATGAATCAGGATATATCAGTAGAAAAATCTGAGTCATGAATTCATACAAATTTGATGCCAAATTCTCATTCTGGGTGACAGATCACACAGCAGGTGTAGTGGAGGATAATAGTTTTTGAATGTCACATAGAGTATAACACATGGCTGATATATGATTTTGTTTCCCTCAGTTATTGTTCTTTAATTCTAATGAGGATTTTAAGAAGAGAGACCTATGGTGAAGTGAGAATAATGGTTTGTTTTAATTAATTTATCTTCAATTTTCAACATTCACTCATTTTTTTAAATTTTTTTTTTATTTTTAGTTTGCAACATTCGGTTCCATAAGTTGTTGGGTTCCAAGTTTTCTCTCCGTCCCTCTCCTCCCCGCTTCCCCCAGAAGACAGCATGTAATCCAATGTAAGTTTTATGCATACATTCACATTGAAATTATTTACATAATAGTGCAGTTACAAAGAAGAATTTTAACCAATGGAATGAGTCATGGGAAAGGATAAGCAAAAACCAAAAAAGAAGGAAAAAAAAGAGAGAGCAAAGAGTTTGCCTCAATCTCCATTAAGACTCCATAATTCTTTCTCTGGACATTCATAGCTTTTTCCATCATGAGTATTTTGGAGCTGTCTTTGAACCTCGTATTGATGAGAGGAATCAAGTCTATCAAAGTTAGTACTTACAGATACTGTGTGTCTGTAATCCTGTATAATGATCTTCTGGTTCTGTTCCCTTCAATCAGGATCAGTTCATGTAATTCTTTCCAGGTTACAATGAAGTCCATCTGTTCTTCATTTCATATTGCACAATAGTATTCCATTACATTCATTACCACAATTTTTTTATCCATTCCCCAATTGATGGGCATCCCTTTGATTTCCAATTCTTTGACACCACAAAAAGAACTGCTATAAATATTTTTGTATATATGGGTCCATTTCCCACTTGTATGATCTCTTTGAGATGTAGCCCTAGAAGTGACATTTCTGATTCAAATAATGTGCACATCTTTATATCCCTTTGGGCATAGTTACAAATTGCTCTTCAGAATGGCTGGATCAGTTCACAACTCCACAAACAACGTAATAATATTCAAATTTTACCACATCCTCTTCAGCATTTATCATTTTCCTATTTTATCATGTTAGCCAATGTGACAGGAGAGGTGTTATCTAAGAGTTGTTTTGATTTGCATTTCTCTAATCAGTAGTGATTTAGAGCATTTTTTTCATATGACTATAGATAGCTTTAATTTCTTCATCTGAAAATTGCCTGTTCATATCATTTGTCAATTTCTTAATTGGGGAATGACTAGTATTCCCATAAATTTGGTTCAGTTCCCTGTATATTTTATTTTCACCTTTAAAAAAGTGAATCTGGACAGATTTGAGAGAATTAGAAGCCACTAGTAGATTGAGGGTGGCAAATTCCCAAGCTAAGAGAGTCCATAGGGTGGACAGGATGGATCTGTGGACTGGAACAGTGGCTGTCATGAAGAACTACACCAGACCACACCAAAGCAAGAACAGCTGTGGGACTCAGCCAGGAATTGACGCTGGGTGAGTGCTAGGCATATTAAACTGGTGGTGATCCTCAGTCCTCTCAGCTCAGGACTGGCATCTATCAGAGTTACAGGAGGCTGCAGCACAGCACCTGTGGCCAGCAGAGCAACTGTTCCTGAGGATTGAGCTCTCTGTCTAAAGTTTGAAACTCACATTCTTGAAATTCCTGAAGCCGTGATGACTAGGTAAAGGGCTCTCATTCCTCCCTTCCTCGCCCAGATAATACTCCCTAGGGAGAAACCTTGATACAGAAGAGCCAGAAGTGTGGCTTCAGTAGACAAAGAGCAGGAATTCCTAAAGGTATGCCCCCTGGTGGTAGATCCATCAAGACTCAACACCAAGAACTAGAGGTGCCTTTGCACAGTCAGGAGAAGTGTCAGACACCAGGGCGGAAAACTTCTGAGCCTACCCATGCTGCAGCACAGACCTAGGGGAAGAGGAGTATTCCTGCAGCCAGACCACCCTTCTGCCACACCTCACAAGACCAGTGGCCATAGCACTCAAAGCCAGTAACTAGGCCGACAGTTCCCAGAAAAAGAAGCTTAGGACAGAGCCCCCTGAGCCCTAGAAGAAGAGATCCATTTTAAAGCCAGGGAAAAGATAGCCAACACGAAGAAGCAATGTAGAAAACAGAGGACTATTAATTCTTTTTATGGAGACAGGGAAGATGAAAATGCCAATTCAGAAGAGGACAGCATTGACATTATACCAACATCTGGAACCTGAAAAGGAAATGTGAACTGGTATCAAGCCCAAAAAGCATTCCTGGAAGAGCTAAAAGAGGATTTTAAAAACCAAATTAGAGAGGCAAAAGAAAAAAAAAATTGGAAAAAAAAATCACTGATGAGAACAAATGCTTAAAAAGTAAAATTGGTGAAATGGTTAAGGGAGTCCAGAATATATTCAGAGTAAATGAATCTGAAAAGTAAAACTAATGAAATGGAAAAGGATGTTCAAAAGCTCAATGAAGAGAACAATACAACAAAAATTAGAATTGGACAAGTAGAAGCTAATGATTCTATGAGGCATCAAGAACAAGTCAAAAAAAAATCTAAAGAATTCGAAAAATAAGAAAACGTGAAATATCTGATTGGAAAATCAACTGACCTGGAAAACAGATCCAGGAGACACAGTCTAAGAATTATTGGTCTACTGGAAAGTCATGAGGGAAAAAAAAAAGGAGCCTGGACAGTAGCTTCAAAGAAATCATCAAGGCAAATTGCCCTGTGGTCCTAGAACCAGAGAGGAAAATAGTCATTGAAAGAATCCACCGATCACCCCATGAAAGAGATACCAAATTGAAAACTTCAAGGAATATTCTAGCCAAATTCCAGAATTATCAGGTCAAGGAGAAAAAACTGAAAGCTGCTAGAAAGAATTCAAATGTTTCAGTACTATAGTCAGGATCACACAGGATCTTGCAGTTTCTACATTAAAAGACAGCAAGAATTGGAATGTGATACTCCTAAAAGTGAAGGAGCTTGTACTACAACCATAAACCAAGTACCCAGCAAAATTCAGCATAATTTTTCAGGCAAGGAGATGGGCATTCAATGAAATAAGGGAATTCCAGGCCTTCCTGAGGAAAAGGCCACAGCTCAATGGAAAATTTGTTCTTCAAATACAAAACTCAAGAGAGACATAAAAAGTTAAACAGGGGTGGAAAAAAGCTTGTTAATCAATAAGGGCAAATTGTTTACATCCTTATACAGGATTATATTACTTTATATATGATATATTCAATCTTGAGAATGGTACAGTTATTATGACAATTAAAAGGGATATACATAGATTGAGGGTGTCAAAATAAAATGACTGATATAATGATAAAAAAAACATAATTAAGGCTTGTAAAGGGATGGTTCTGGGAGAAGAAGTAAGGAGGTCATAGAAAAGGGTAAATTATATCATATGAAGAGGCATATAAAACCTATTATGGTAGAGGGAAAGTAGGGAGGGAGAAGAGCAGTATTTGAGTATTATACTCATCAGATTTGGTTCCAGGAGGGAATAACATACTCTGATAAGTATAGAAATCAAACTTGTCCTACAGGCAGTAGGAGAGGAAAGGGGAAAGAAAAAGGGGGGTGTGGTCAGAAGGGAGAGAAGAAGCAGAAAAGGGGAAAGAGTAAGATAAGGGAAGGCAGTCAATAGTGAGGGTAAACTGAGAAAGGTGGGGTCAAAAGCAAAAGTCTTTGAAGAGTCCAAGGGAGAAAGGAGAAATAATAGCATCAATGGGGGAGGGCAAAATAGGATGGAGAGAAGGACACAGATAGTAATAAAAACTGTGAATGTGAATAGGATGAACTCTCCCATAAAACAGAAGCATAAAGCAGAATGGATTAAAAACCATAATCCTACAATATGTTGTTTACCAGAAACACATTTGAAACAGGGAATGCACTCACAGTAAAGGTAAAAGGCTGGAGTAGAATATATTATACTTCAGGTAAAGTAAAAAAAAAAAAAAACAGGGGTTGCAATCGTAATCTCAGACAAAGCAAAAGCAAAGACAGATCTAATTAAAAGAGGTAGGGAAGGACACTATATCCTGCTAAAAGCCACCACAGACAATGAAGCAATATCATTACTTGACATATATTCACAAACTTTTATAGCATACAGATTCTTAGAGGAGAAGTTAAGGGAGTTACAGGAAGAAAGAGATAACAAAACTATACTAGTGGGGGACCTCAACCTCCCTTTCTCTAACCTAGATAAATATAACCTCAAAATAGACAGGAAAGAAGTTAAGGAAGTGAATATAATTTTATAAAAGGTAGATGTGATAGACCTCTTGAGAAAAATGAATGGGCATAAAAAGGAGTACACATTATTTTCTTAGCAATACATGGCACATACTCAAGAATTGACCATGTACTTGGGCATAAAAACCTCACAATCCAGTGCAGAGAGGCAGCAATAGTCAATACTTCTTTTTCAGATCATCATGCAATAAAAATTATTTGTACCATGGAAAGATGAACTAAAAATTAATTGGAAACTAAATAAACTAATCCTAAAGAATGAATCAAAGAAGAAATCATAGAAACAATTAATTACTTCATTCAAGAGAATGACAATAATGAGACAGCATACCAAAACTTATGAGATGCAGCAAAAGAAGTTTTTAGGGGAAGTTTTATGTCTGTAAATGCTTACATGAATTAAAATAGATAATGGTCATACAACTGAAAAAGCTAGAAAAAAGAACAAATTGAATTCTTCAATTGCATACCAAATTTAGAAATACTTAAAATCAAAAAAGAGATTAATAACATTGAAATCAAGAAAACTATTGAACTAATAAATAAAACTAAGAACTGGTTTTATGAAAAAAAATAAAATTGATAAAACTTTAGTCAATTTGTTTAAAAAAAAAAGAAGGGAACCCAATTACCAGTATCAAAAATGAAAACTGTGAATTCACCTCCAATGAAGAGGAAATTAAGACAATAATTAGGAATTATTTTGCAAATTTTATGTCCATGAATTTGACAACCTTGGGAAAATGAATGAAGATTTACAAAAATATAAATTGCCCTGATTAACAGAAGAGGAAGTAGAAAACCTTAAATAACCTCCTCTCAGTCAAAGAAATTGAGCAAGTCAACAATGAACTCCCTAGGAATAAATCTCCAGAGCCAGATAGTCTTACATGTGAATATTATCAAACATTTAAAGAAAAATTAATTCCTATACTTTATAGAATATTTGGGAAAATAGGGGAAGAAGGAGTCCTACCAAATTCTTTTTATGGCCCACATATGGCAGTAATACCTAAACAAGGAATGATTAAAACAGACAAAGAAAATTATATACCAATTCCCCTAATGAATATCGATGCAAAAATCTGAAATAAATATTAGCAAAAAGATTGCAGCAACTTATCATGAAATTAATATACTATGACCAGGAAGTATTTTTTCCCAGGAATGCAAAGATGGTTCAATATTGGGAAAACTATCAGCATAATTGATCATATCAAAAACAAAACTAGCAGAAGCCATATGATTATCTCAATAATGCAGACAAGGTTTTTGATAAAATACAATGTCCATTCCTATTAAAAACACTAGAAGGCATAGGAATCAATGATGGCTTCTTTAAAATTATAAATAGCATCTACCTAAATCCATTGGCAAGCATTATGTCTAATGAGGATAACATAGATACATTCCCAGTAAGATCAGGGGAGAAACAAGGATGTCCATTATCAGTCCTATTATTCAATTTAGTCCTAGAAATGTTATCTTTAGCAATAAAACAAGAAAAAGAAATTGATGGAATTAGAATAGGCAAGGAAGAAACTAAGCGATCACTCTTTGCAGATAATAGGATGATTTACCTACAGCATCCTAGAGAATCAAGTGAAAAAACTACTTGAAATATTAACAAAACTTTAGCAATATTGCAGGATATAAAAGAAACCCACACAAACCCTCGGCATTCCTATGTATTACTAACAAAGCCCAACAGTGAGAGATAGAAAGAGAAATTCCATTTAAAGTTACTGTAGCCACTATAAAATATTTGGGAGTCTACCTGCCAAGACAAAGACAAGGCCTATGTGAACACAATTACAAAACACTTTTCACACAAATAAAGTCAGATCTAAATAAATGGAAAAATATCAGTTGTCATGGTTAGACTGAGCTAATATAATAAAAATGACAATTTTACCTAAATTATTTTGCCTATTCAGTGCCATACCAATTGAAGTGACAAAAAATTATTTTAAAGACCTGGATAATATAATAACAAAATTCATATGGAAGAAGAAAAGGTCCAGGATATCAAGAGAATTAATAAAAAGAAATATTAGGTAATGTGCCCTAGCCCTACCAGATATTCAACTTATTATAAAGCAGCAGTCATCAAAACTACTTAGTATTGGCTAAGAAAAAGAGTGGCAGATCAGTGGAACAGATTATGTATACAAGACACAATAGTCCATGAATATAGAAAACATCTGGTCTAAGAATTCACTATTTGACAAGAAATGCTAGGAACATTGCAAAATGATATGACAAAAACTGGGCATAGACCGATATCTTACATTGTATATCAAAATAAAGTCAAAAGGCATTCAAGACTTTGGAATAAAAGATGATTCCATAAGTAATTTGGGAGAGCAAGGAATAATTTACCTGTCAGGTTTGTTAGAAAGGGAAGAATTCATGACCCAACAAGAGATAGAGAGCATTACAAAATGCAAAATGGGTAATTTTGAGTATGTTAAATTGAAAAGATTTTGTATAAATAAAGCCAATGAAACAAAAATTAGGAGGTAAGTAGAAAATTGGTAAAAAAAAAAATCTTTACAACCAATGTCTTTGACAAAGGCCTCATATCTAAAATATACATGGAACTGAACCAAATTTTTAGGAATACTAGTCATTCCCCAATTGAGAAATTGACAAAGGATATGAACAGGCAAATTTCAGATGAAGAAATTAAAGCTTAGTCATATGAAAAAAAAAGTTCTAAATCACTCTTGCTGTGAAAAATGCAAATTAAAACAACTTTTAGGTACCACATCTCTCCTGTCAGAACTGAATGTTGTAAACTCAAAATAAAAAAAATAAATCTATAAAAATAATAAAAATTCAAAAAAAGGGAATATTTTTACATGCCTACTACAACCTGGTTACTTGGGATCCAAAGATAAAAATGAAATTGCTCCTCTCTTTAAAGAGCTTACATTCGAGTGGACAATTGGCAGGGGGAACAATATCTATTTACAGATGAATAAATACACATAAAACTTAAGAGGGAGATAGCAATGACAATAAAGAATACCTGAAAATATCATACAGGAAATGGCACCTGAACTGTGCTTTTAAGGAAAGGATGTATTCTATCTTTTCCTTAAATTTGGGGTGTGAAGAGGGAATACCTAGCAGCAAGGATTGGGGATCAAGCATGTAGTGCCACAGAGATGGCAAATGAATGGAATTGCCTTTACAAGTAATAGGGAGATTTGAATAATATGAAAAGTAATATGAAATAAGATTGGAAATGTAGGTGGAACTAATCTTATGTAAGGTTTTTAATGCTTGGTATTCAATTTTTATATTTGTATTTTAATGGCTATCATGAACCGTAGATTTTTTTTTTGCATTTATGTTTCTTTTTTGTTGTTTTTCTTTCTTTTTTTTTCATGAGGGAGTGATACTCAGATCTTTGTTTTATGAATGAGATCTTGAATACTATACCATCCCTGAAGCCTACTTTGGAAGTGTTTCCAT
>JAQQSZ010012396.1:0-12022 GCA_028646595.1 Phalanger gymnotis | reverse complement strand
GGCAGTGGTGGCGTGCATGACTCTGGGCCAGCCCTTGTTCTGAGCTCCTGGGCTGAACCTAGATGTTGGTAACTATGAATCTGTATTGGATCTGTCTGTTGATGTTTGTACTTTGTTTGTAATTTGCTCTGAAGTTCAGGGTGCTGGCTTTTTTCCTTGAACTAAGTGAATGATATTTGTATGCTGAATTAAAGTAAGCTTGTAAAACCCCTTCACCTTGCTTTCCTTAGTTAAGCAGATCAAAAGAACTTGTGCTGTTGGCAGCTTTCTGGGTGCTGGCTGTGGGTGGATCTTTCACCCTCACAGAAGCTGCTAGCCGGATTGTGGAAACATTGACCCTTCAATTTTTTGTCAGTGCATGACTGCTTATAGAGTAAAGAGTACTTTGTTCTAACCTTGAGTGGATGTGCTGTTATTTGCAGAGGTATTTCTACATGGCAAGCTCTGCCACACCAGCATTCCTCCTCCCCCAAGATCTGCCAGCCCGGACTTCGACTCAGATCTTCAGCAGGCTCTGCACTTGCTCTGATCTGCCACTTAATTCCTCTTACCAGGTGGGTCTGGGCCCGGAAGCAACTGCAGCTGTAGTTCTGTAGCTGTGCCACCTCTGCTGTCCCTGGTGTGCTGGCCCAATTATGAATTCCTTTCACTCTGTCCCCACAGTTTTTCCCACTAACCTTCTCTGTTGTTTTTGGTGTTTGTGGGTTGAGAAGTGTGGTAACTGCCACAGCTCACTGATTCAGGGCACTAGGGCCTGTTCCGCCATGCTCCCAGTCTGGCTGGTCCAGGTGCAGCCCACACTGGGCTCTGCTATGCTCCACTCCCAGCTCCATGCAATAGACCTTACCCAGCAGCCATCCAGGCTTTCCTGGGCTGGAGCCCTGCTTCCCTCTGCTATTTTGTGGGTTCTGTAGTTCTAGAATTTGTTCAGAGCCATGCTTATAGGTGTTTGGAGGGTCCTGGGGGAGAGCCCTAGGCAAGGTCCTGCTTTCCACCCACCATCTTGGCTGTGTCCTTGTTTGTAGTCTTTGTCATCTTGACTTTTGTCTTGCCACTGGACTTTGATAACTCTGGAGAAGAGAGTGAATCTGATAACTTGGTGCAGTTATGTTTAACTTGTATCCAATTCTCATATAAGTCAAGACATCACCCATTATGCCACTGGTCCTCTTTGAGAACAAAAGCCCATCAACAATATCAACATGTGAATATAAAAAATGGCTTGTAAGGAGCTCCTATTTGGTTGACAGAGGAAATGCTGCTTGTCTTGCTGCCATGTTTTATAGTAACAGTAAAGTTTCACCTTCAGCTTGACCTCACAAGCACAAACTTTGTGTACTTTTTTTTAATCACTGGTGAAGATTAAAAAGGGAAAAACATTTGTATAGAATTTACTATGTACCAAGCATTGTGTTAAGCACTTTACAAATATTATTTTATTTCATCCTCACAATAATCTTGCAAGGTAAGTGCTGTTATTATCCCCATTTTACAGTTGAGGAAATTGAGGCCAATTGGGTCAAGTGACTTGTCCATAGCCACATGGCTAGCAAGTGTCTGAGACTGGGTTTGAACTTGGGTCTTCCTCATTCCAAGTCCTCTGTAGGCTGTACCATCTAGCTGCTAGTTTCCATACATGAGCCGTGTATTCCAAAACACAGAGTAAGCCATCAATTTCCTTCTTATCTGAGGTAATGGGGTGAATAAATGAATGCAGAAGCATTTTAAAGTGCTTACTATGTGCCAGATACTGTGCCAAATACTAGGAACTCAAATGCAAAAGTGAGACAATCCTTAGTTATTCATTTTTAATAGGGGGAAGCACCACACATCAGGGGATGGTAGAGAGGAATAGTATTTTGTTCTGGGAAGTCATAGGGATAGTGAGTGCAACAAGAGAAGCTCCACTAATATGCTCTTTCTAGAAGCATTTATAGTTTTGGATTTTTTACAATTCATAGAGCAAATTGAAAAAGGGTTGGTAGAGGGATAGGGTGAGGAACTGGATACTAGTGCAAATTGGAAAATGACTACAGTGAAAGAACACATTTTTAAAAAGCTCTTCTGCAATAGACAAGTGGTCAGCAGGTAAGAACAAAGAGTTCTCAAAAAAAAGAATTGAAAATGATTAAGAACCATATGAAAGAATGTTCCAAGTCACTAATAATAAATGTTAATCAAAAAACCCTGAGATTTCACCTGTTAATTTCACCTGTTAATCAAAACAACCCTGAGATTACAATCAGCAAGTTTGCAGAGATGACAAAAGAGGGAAGAGTCAATATGGGAGGTATTGTAAGATGATAGGCATACTAATGCATTGTTCGTGGAACTGTGAATTATTACAAACGTTTTGAAAAGCAGTTTGGAATTACACAAATAAAGAGACTAAAATGACCGTACCTTTTGACCCAGAGGTTCAACTGCTAGGTATATACTCCAAGGATGTTAATAAGTAGAAAGGCTCCATATAGAACAAAATGTGTATAGAGCAACTTTTTGTGGGAAGAAAGAACTGGCAACAAGGTGGCCCATCGATTTGAAAATATCTAAAAAAATTGTTCATGATAAATGGGATAATATGTTACTGTTCTATGAGAAATTATGAATATGAAGAAGCATCAAAAGACTTATATGAACTGATACAGAGTGAGATAAGTAAAGCCAAGAAAAATGATACACAAAGCAGGTGACTAAAACAATTTAAATGTAAAGTACAACAAAATGATCCAAAATGAATATCACAAAATTACAAAGACCAAGGTTCATCCCAAAGAAGATATAGGAAAAGACACTCATCCTCCACTACTTTGCAAAGTTTGACAGTCCAGGATTGTGTAGTGTTGTGAGATTTCTTCAGAACATTGATTGATTTTGTGGATTTCTCTTCCTTTTTTCTTAAAAATTTATTTCTTAAAACCAGGAAAGACTTATATGAATCCATGGCAAAGTGAAATGAGCAGAACTCAGAGAACATTGTACACAGTAACAGCAATATCATACAACGATCAGCTGCAGATGACTCAGCTGTTCTCAGAAATACAATGATCCAAGATAATTCTGAAGGACTTATGATGAAAAATGCTATCCACCTGCAGAGAAAGAACTGATAGAATCTAAATGCAGATTGAAGTATACTTTTAAAAAAATGTTATTTTTCTTTGTTCTGTGTTCTCTTTCACAACATGACTAATATGGAAATATATTTTGCATGACCGCACATATATAACCTACACCAAACTGCTTGCTTTCTCAGTGAGGGGGAAGGACAGGGAGGGAAGGAGAGAATTTGAAACTTAAATTTTTTAAAAATGAAGTTAAAAATTGTTTTATATGTATTTGGGGAAAATACAATATGAAATAGAAAAAATATATTTCTTACATTGGATGGCTGTCTGGGAGGAGGCAAGGAAAGGGATAAGAAAAGGAGAGATGGAAATTAGGTAAAGTAAAAACAGAAGATATCAATTAGGATTTTTTTTAAAGAAAAAAGGTGGAACCAGCTAGATTTAGTGAGGTCTCCCTGTCAGGACAGCAGAATTGAAGAGTATACATTCCAAAGATCCTCTAGGGAATGGTCTCAGGAGATCTATGGGGGTAAATGCAGCAAGTCCAAAAATGGTCAGGAGGAAAGGGGGTCAAGCAACAAATATTTATTAAGTGCCTACTATATATCAGACATTCTGCTGGGCTTTAAGCATACAACGAAAAGTGGGTGAGGGAACTAGAACTTGCTCTCAAGGCTTTCACAGTCTAATAGTGCAAACAGTAGCATACAAGCAAGATCTATACAGAAAAAGTGGAGATAATCAAGAGAGGCCAGGCACAAACACCGAAGAACATCAGGAAAGTCTTCTTTTAGAAGATGGAATTTTAGGCAAGAGAAGAAGCCAAGGATAAAGAGAATTACCCACATGGAGGACAGCTGGTGAAAAAGCATGGAGCTGAGAAATGGAGTGTATTGTGAGAGGAACAGCAAGGAACCAACATCACTAAATAGAGAGTATAATAGCAGGAGGGAATAAGGTGTAAGAAGAGTGGAAAGATAGTGGAGTCGGCCAGATAATGAAGGGCTTTAAAAGTCACAAATAAAATTTTATATATTTATTTCTGGTGGTAATAGGGAGTCCTAGGTTGATGGCATGGTTAGACTGTGCTTTAAGAAGATCCCTTTGATAGTTGAGTGGGGGGAACTGAAATGTGGGGTAACTTGATGTAAGGAGACCAACAACAGGCTATTGCAATGGGGCCTGTACCAAGGTAGTGGCAATCTTGGAGGAGAGAAGGAGGCTTTTAAGAGAGATATTGTATAGGAAGAATCAGCAGCTCTTGGCAAAAGACTGGATATGGGGGTTGTTAGAGTGAGAAGCTGAGGATGACACTTGAATTTTGAGCAAGGTGACTGAAAGGGTAGTGATGCCCTTGATAGTAACAGAGAAGTAAGAAGACAGCAGGGTTTGGGGAAAATAGGATGAGTTCAGTTTTGGACATATTCTGTTCAAGATGTCTACGGAACATTCAATTTGAGATATCCAACAGGCAGTTGGAGATGGAAGACTAGAGGATGTATAAATAGATCTGAGAACCATTTTGCATTAAGATGATAACTGAGTCCATGGACTCTAATGGGATCACCAAGTAAAATAATATAGATGAAGATGAGAGGGACCGGCATAGACCCTTGAGGCAAGGGTCGTGGTGGGCTGGTGATACCTGGATGAGGATTCAACAAAGGAGATTGAGAAATGGTCAGAATCTAGAAAGATAATCAGGAGAGAGAAGTGCCACAAAAGCCTACAGAAAGCCAAGTATCTCGAAGAATGATTGAGAGTGTCAAAGGCTGTGGAGAAGTCAAGAAGGATGAGGACTGAGAAAAGGCCATTTTGATTAGGCAATTTAGAGATTGTTGATAACTTTGGGGAGAGTTGTTTCAGTTGAATGATGAGGTCAGAAAACTAGACTGCAGAGAGTTTAAAAAAAGTGTTGAGAAAAGAAGCAAAGGCACCTATTGTAGACCAAGGAGTTTAGATACAAATGGGAGGAGAAATACAGAACAATTGCTATCAACAATGGACAGATCATGAGGGTTTTTGAATTTGAGGGAAAGAGTTTCCCTGTGTGTTTTCTTTAACAGATCAGTAACAACTCTTCTTCTGGTTTCTATTTATTTCTGTTTTGATTTTGTATTGACAAGTCTCCTCTTCTGACTTTGAAAGGAAGTTGGATTGAGTTATATGTTCCTCAGGCAGATTCCCAGAATTGAAATCTGGCGACAGAAAACCTGTTTGGTTACCTCCATTGAATTTCTTGGATGGTTAATTTGTATTTCCTGTCTATCTCTACGGGTGTTTATGTCTCTTTAAGATTCTGAGAGATTCTGCAGGCTCTTACAATGATTATTTCTGTATCTAGTGCCCAATTTTCTTCCTCTTCCTGTGGGCCTCTGGTCATTATTGGTCATCTTTTAGAACTCTTACAGAACAGGACCAGTGATGCAGCTGAGGGCTGACAGTGATAATGGGCACCATCTATAAGGAGTTATTTCTTCATTTGTTATTTGGGGAAAAATGAATTGAAATAAATTCTAGTTCCCTTTAAGGGAAATTTGGTATCTATAGGATTCATTACTCTCTCATGATTTGTAAATTCTTCAGACAAGTAGAATTTATATGCAGAAGCTTCCAAAAGTAAAAGTGAATCCTCAGCTAACACACACATGCACACATAGAGTCTCAAATAAAAATGCAGGAAAAATTGGCTTCCACCCCCAAATTAATGCACACCCTAACCTTTCTAATCATAAAGAGGTAGTTAAGCCCAAGATAAGCCTGGGCTACTTTTCAAGAGAATTTGAAAAACATGTCAATCAATCAATAAACAAATATTTATTAAATTCTTACTGTGTGCTAGGTATAATACTAGACATTGGTGATATAAGTACAAAGAATAAAAAAATCTCTTGTCAGAATGAACTCACATTCTATTAAGGCAGACAACAAATATTTATGAAACGTAGATGATAGACAAAGATGTGCTGTTCAGTTGTTTTTCAAAATCTTGTTCGGGATTTTCTTGGCAAAGATACTGGAGTGGTTTGCCATTTCTTTCTCCAGATCATTTTACAGATGAGGAAACAGAGGCAAACAGAGTTAAGTGACTTGCCCAGGATCACACACCTAGTAAGTGTACAAGGCAAGATTTGATTTCCAGGAAGATGAGTCTTTCTAACTTTAGACCTGACACTCCATCCTATGCACCATCTAGATGCTCTTAGATTAAGATACAGCAAAAATGTAAAGTTAATAATGAACAAAAATATACAAAGTAATGGGATACTAGGTAGTTTGCAAAGTTAGTTGGAGGTATCAATGAAAATTTCTATGCAGAAGATAATGTGCAAGCTGCATATTAAAGGAAAAAAGGCACTCTACAAATGCATTCCTGGAATGGAGATTAGCTGCTGCAAAGACATGGAGTAGTGTGTGAGAGAGCACTGAGAAGACTAGCTTGGCCAGATTGTAGCATGTGGGAAGGAATATAATATCCATTGAGGCTGGAAAGATCAAGACCAAGTTGTCTAAGCCTGTAAAGGTTAAACAATGGGTTCATATTTTGTCCTGGAGGCAGTAGGAAGCTGCTGGTGTTTGTTAAGTAGGGGAAATCACATGAACAGATCGGTTGTTAAGGAAAATTACTTTGGCAGCAGGGGATAAAACGGCTTGAAGTGGAGAAGGGTCGAAGGCCAAGAGAACAATTAGGGCCTGAGCTAAGATGGCGGCTCAGTAGGTGGAGAGAAGAAATAGGAAAAATGGAAACGAGATTTTCTGGACCCGTTTATATGTAAGCTGAGGGAGAATGAGCAGTCCAGAATAATGACTAGATTATAAATCTGAGGCTATGGAAGGAAAGTGTTATATTCAACAAAAATAAAGAAGCTTGGAATTGGAAAGGACTTAGGGGGAAAGATAATTGAGTTTTTGACAATTTGATTTTAAAGATGTCTCCAGGAATTCTAGTTTAAAATTTCTACTAGGTGATCTGTGATTGAAACTCTGGGTAGAGATTGGGGTTGGATATATAAATATACAATTCATCTACAGAGAAGGTATTCTGGCATTCATAGCAGCTGATAAAGCTACGTAGAGAGTATATCCAGAAAAGAAAAAGGGGACAGAGCTAAACCTTGAGTAATGCACAGTTCCCCATAGTAGCCCAACCCTAACCCACAGATAGGGGGCATGATGATATAAACATTGAGTCATCAAAGGAGACTGAGAAGCACTCAGACAGGTAGAAGGTGAGTCTGGAGAGAGGAGTGTCACAATAACCTGGACAGGAAAGGGTATCCAGGAGGAAGAAAAGGTCAACGATGTCAAAGGAAGCAGAAAGATTAAAGAGGATTAGTATTTGGCAATGAAGAGAGCAATGTGACTTGTGATGAGGTCAGAAGGCAGATTGCAAAGGATAGACAACTATTTCACAAAGGACTTTGACTAAGAAATGGAGGGGAGACAGGATGATAGTTGAAGTGAGTTGTTGAGCCTTGTAAAGGTTTTATTAAAGATGGGGGGACTTGGATGTGTAGGAAGGCAATAGGGAACCAGTTGACATACATAGGTTACATTATTTATATGTATTTTGTTTGTATCTTATAGTGTGTATACACACACACAGACACGCATTCTCCAGCCTATTTAAAATAGTTTAACATTTTGGTGACAGAAAAGCCCCAACAATCCTAGTGTATAGTTCTGTCATTTCTTGGGCCTTTTGGATTCACCTTTAATCCTTTTATACCCAGGGACACATCCTTTGTTCAACTGAATGGCCTATCTTAGTGAAACTGAGAGTGGAATTGGGATGCACCATACTGTTGCTGTGAAATTATAGGCCTAATGTTGAACCCAACTGACTCCTATTTCCATTTTTGTTGGCATGGATCAATGCTGACACAATCCATTCCAAATGATGCTGTTTCCATTTCAAGGGCTGCCAGTATTTTTTTTTCCTCCCTTTCTGGTGGTCTTGTACCATTGTAACCAAAGGTTCAAAATCTCAACCTCTCAAAAATAGTTCAGCAATTGCCCATATTTCAGCCTCAAGGAAAATCTAATTAATTTGACTAAGACTGTTTGTTGTTGGGACAAAAATAGGTTGTTTCACAGTTAAGAAAAGGATGTTTACTCAGCTCCAACATAGCACAGATATGCCACAAGAATACAGTAGTACTTAGTTTTGGTAGATGCAGCTTCTCTCCTATCCATTTGGAAATGTGTCTAGTTATCAGGGCAGGATGTGATGACTGAAGTGATCTGAGGACATCATCCAGCCTGAAAGGTGCTGACCCTACACAGGGGGACCAT
This sequence comes from Phalanger gymnotis, assembly GCA_028646595.1. Taxonomy (NCBI): domain Eukaryota; kingdom Metazoa; phylum Chordata; class Mammalia; order Diprotodontia; family Phalangeridae; genus Phalanger; species Phalanger gymnotis. The sequence continues at coordinate 3,659 of JAQQSZ010012396.1, read as the reverse complement.
GTTATGCACTTAGGTGTCCAGGAAATCATAGGTTCTCAGAAAGCTCTATCAAGGGAGGAAACAAGAGATACGCATAAAACAAAGATCAGGAGTAGAATTTATTAGGGAAAAAGCAGGGTCAGTAATCGTGATCTCAGACAAAGTTAAATCTAAAATAAATTTAATCAAAAGAGAAAAATGGGGAAACTACACTCTATGGAAGCCATACTAATACTGTTTTAGACTATTTAAAATAACTAGACAGTGCAAGGTTGGAATATTGCTATCATGTAGGAAATGACAAGTAGGTGGACTTAGAAAAACGGAATTATGAAAGACTTTATCTACTCTTAGGGAAATAGAGGATAAATAAGTATAGCACAGTCTTGAATTGATGCATATGAATGGATATGTCTATATATGAGTATGATTATAGATATCTAAATATATGTATATGTATGTCAGTGTATATGTTATATGTATGGATATATATCTTTGTGTGTATACATCTACATATTTTGTATATATGTGCATATGTATATATATACATATATATATATTTGCATGTGTATGTGTATCCTCTCCTAATTATAGCTTTCTTGGGAGGGGGAGGAAAGAAGGGGGGGAAGTAAAGAGTGCACAGAAGAGAACAAAAGAAAACTTACAAGGAAGCAAAGCAAAGATGGACAGCTCTGAACACAATGCATAGGATTTGTTACATAGGTTATCTTTAATGGAAATTTACTGTTGTGTATTTTGAATCCTCTCTTACATTCTGCTATGCACATGGCAGTACTTTTTATTCTTTTCTTATTTTGTATTTAAGTTTTTAATATGTTTCTTTTCTTTTGTGTATTTAAGTTTAAAATTAAAAAAGAATATTGGTGCACGACATTCTTCCTAGAGTCCCCATTGGGCTCTTTTTCTCCAACATACCTAGGTTCAAAAACGTGTCTGGGGGCAGCTAGGTGGTGCAGTGAGTAGAGCACTGGCTCTGGAAACAGGAGGACCTGAGTTCAAATCTGGCCTCAGACACTTGACACACTTACTAGCTGTGTGACCTTGGGCAAGTCACTTAACCCCAATTGCCCTGCCTTCCCCCTCCAAAAAAAGTGGCTGATTCTTTCAACCAGTCTCCATACATTTCAACAGCTGAGTTAATCCAATGAATGGAAGCACTTAATTCCTTCCCTTCACCATCTGATCATATTATCTAATCGATATTTTTCTATCTTCACAAGAATAGCACAAGAATATCTTCACAAGAATAGAATGGGATACTTTGTCAATAGCTTTGCTAAAAATCTAGGATCTCTTATATTCACAGTGTTCTCCTTATCTACTAGTTTAGCAATCCTCTCCAAAAGGGAAGGAAGGTTAGTGTGGCAGGACCTGATTATGAAGCCATGCTGGCTCTTTCCAAATGTTCTCCAGCTGTGTCTTTCTACAATTTCCCCAGGAAGGAAAGTCAAGCTCATTGGCCTCTAGTTTGTAGACTATTATCTTGCTCTTTTTGGTCCTAGCAGCAACAGGGAGCCACTGAAGTTTATTGAATAAGACATACATGGTCAGATATGCATGTAAGGCACTTTGGCAGCAGGGAGAACTATCCCTACTGGCAGCCTGGGAACACCTTAGAGGCAATCTCCTCTCTTTTGCATAAAGATTCTCAAAAACAGCCTAGGGACCTTTGGACTCAAAAAAAAAAAAGGAGTCAAATATCATCCTACCTCAGTGATTCACTCTTTGCGTGTCCAAGGGAAACTTCTCAGGCACTTGTGCCTTCTACCCCACATGATTTGTTCAAGAGAGCAATTTGGGATGGCAGAGAACATGATAGTGGCATGACGTATGATGCCACCTGCTGGTAACTGCATAGAACAGAAGGAATGCCCAAGACTTTACACAGATTTTTAGCAGATAGTTTCTTTACTGTCCCAGAGGTCCACCATAAGTCCTATTTTTAATCTTTCAAATACATTTCATTTTTTTGGAGGGGGAAGGCAGGGCAATTGGGGTTAAGTGACTTGCCCAAGGTAAGTAAGCTAGTAAGTGTCAAGTGTCCGAGGTCAAATTTGAACTCAGGTCCTCTTGACTCCAGGGCCAGTGATCTATTCATTGCACCACCTAGTTGCCCCCAAATACATTTCATTTTATTAATTTTTTGAGCTGCCTTGAATGACATCCAGGAATGATTTCCAGAGTTTTTTTTTTTAAAGAAGGAAGTCAGATTGTTTACAAAAAGTCAGAGTAGGGAAAAATTCCCCAAAGAGAAAAACAACTTTTTATGATGTGAGAGCCTCTGATAAAAGAATTACATCTAAGTAGAATGAAAAAAACTCTGACTTTAAATAATATAATTATTTATCAGAAACCTAGGATATCTACCTTTAACAGAGAAGTAATTGGAGTAGTTCCTTATTTCTGACTTTCCAGTTTTCTGAGTTAAGACAATGTCCTATAGTATGATGAAAGTCTTTTGTTAGGGTTTCAACACATTTGAAGGTGTCCCTGTTCTGGGAAAATGACAACCCGGCTGACTTGATTAGTTCCTAGTTCTTGTTGTTTTAGGACAATTTTACCATTGTGATGCTGGTGGTATCCCAGGTGATGTTTGAGGTGTGGAAGCAAAACTAGCTGCTCATATCACCTGGATGGTTTGCCTTTCTTGAGCCTCCAGGAAGACAGGGTATCACTTTGCTACTCATTAACACAAAAGAGAGTGTAGTATATCATTTCTTTACCAAGTGGCAGTATACCAAAGCCAAGCCTCGAGCTCGGTGGTTCTATCAAGATCTCTCTGACACATGGTTAGATGATTCTCTTTATGCACCAGGTAAGTCACGCACTGCAACAAGGCACAAGGTTTTAAAAGACCCTTATCACAAAGAAGAAACCCTCAATGATTGTTTTCTGAATTCCAGTGTAGGCATGATTCAAAACTATTGCTCAGGATTATCAAAATGGGATGATCTATAATAGTTCAAGAGCCTCCTGTCACACTTCTGGGAAATCGTCTGAATCAGACCAACCTTCTAAATCCATGCTACACAGCTGATCAATTTGCTCCAGCCATAAAGTTTATTAAAAATAAAACTGCAAAAGAATTCATTAAGCACTTTCCTCATGCATCATTTTGTCCACTCATTTCCGCAATCACCTCCTGCAACTGCCTCCCAACATTCCAATATTGGGTGGCAGGGGGAAACTTCTGGAGTCTGTTCCCTCTTTCCCATATCCCTGGGGCAATCAAAGGAAGAAACTGAGTGCCTCTGATTATCTCTGAGGGCACCTTCCTTTTAAAATGTATGTACAAAAGACCCGAAGAACTCAAAGTCCCAAAAGTCTAAGTGCAATCTGGAACAATTAAGGCTATTAAGGTATAAAAGTGTACTCAGACTTTTGCGTGGCACAATGGACAGAGTGCTGAGCCTGAAGTCAGGAAGAGTCATCTTCCTGAGTTCAAATCCAGCTTCAGACATTTGCAGTTCCTCATCTGTCAAATGAGCTGGAGAAAGAAATGGCAAACGACTCTCGTGTCTTTTTCAAGAAAACCCCAAATGGGGTAACAAAGAGTCAGAAATGATTGAACAACTACAATAACAACATCTTTCATATACATAGTTATTTGTATGTTGTCTCCCCAGTTAGAATATGAACTTTTTAAGGGTGGCCAACAC
>JAQQSZ010012395.1:0-12022 GCA_028646595.1 Phalanger gymnotis | reverse complement strand
GTATCTGGGGAAAGGCTGGGAGGACAATCTTAGTCTCTATCTAGGGTGGGATCCTCTTGGTTTAGCTTTCCTCATTGTGTTCCTTTTGAAAAGAAACATTTCCTACCTGAGTTAGGCTATGGGATCAAATTCTTGAATAATTGGAGTCTCAATCAGAATGGGGGTGATTTTATTTGAAGTATAATAGCTCATACTTGCTTGCTCTTTTGTTCTTTGTCTTGGTCTAACTTGTTAGTTCTGTCTCCTATAGGCTTAAGCACCCTACACTCTCCAGTGACTGCCTAAGCATGTAGTATTCTTGGAATTCCTGCCAGCTGGCTAAAGAACTGGCCTCTGGAATGGGACTCTTGGGGCAGGGACAGCTCTACGTCCAATTACAGCAGGAAGAAGTTATGGAAAATGAGACCCTTTCCCCTTACCCCAAGATTCTGAGCCCCAATCATTCGAGTGGGGGTGAATGATAATACTGTTCTGTCTACTTATTTTTTATTATCCTGGCTGTATTGTTTTTGTCATTATGGAATTATTGACACCCCTTTTTTGTGTAATTGGATCACAATGCATAATGGGTCAATGTATGTTCTAGGATACATAGCTGATTAAATTATCCTAGAACATAAGGGTGGAGTGTGCCAGTAAGGCAAAATGGGCTTAGTTTAACGGGTGCCCTTGAGGAGTTTGGCTTTTGTTTACCGTGGGGAGGTTGGTTCTCTAATTTGTTGCTCTGGGCCCTGAATAAATTTTTTGATGCCTTCTGCTTGGAGAATTCTGTATACCCAACAATTTCGAACCATTCAGATATTTATATGATCCTTTTTGAGATCATAAATTCGGCCTTCCTACTACAGGCCCTGGAGCTCACCATTCTGTATATGAACATGCTGCTTTCAGTGTATCCCAGAATGTTACTTTGCCTCCTGCTTGGTTGAGAACCATCTCATCTGGGGCTTACTATTCCATTGGAAGGCAGAATATTCCCAGCACTGGAAGGACAGAAGGTTTTTGACCTCAGCATGGAAAGGACAGGCAAGAACCACACTCTCACTTTTTTCCTCTAATGCCAGTTACAGAACAACAGAGGAAAGTGCAAAGCAAAGTGTGGCTCAAATAGTTTCCTCAGAAGTATTCTGAAGGCCAGAGCAGAACAAAGAGATTACAGCCTGGTGATATATTGTACTAATGGATACCTGAGCAATGCAGCTCCTTTCATCAGCCTTCCCATTTTATATGCTCATGAGTGCTGTTTCCCTTCGCTAAATTCAAGGGTTCTTCAAGGGTGCTGCTTCCCTTCACTAAATTCTGACAACAGAACCTGGTATAGAAACAATGAGTCTCATTTGTTTCCTACTTTAGAGAAAATGTATAGAGCTCAAGATGAGGAACAGTCAAGATAGGGGATCAGTACAAAAGTCACCAGGCCTAGAGGCTGCTGTTCCCTCTTGATACTTGAGAAAATTTCAGTGAGATAAACATAACTATCAACTGCTTGGTTTAGATATTTTATGCTTTGTCATTAGTTTTCATTGGGGAAAATAGTGGCCAGAGTGACCTTAAGGACAGATTCTTTTGACATATTCCTTTAAAACCTTAGCCCTTCCTATTCCACCGTATGCAGAACCCGGGCATTAACCCAAGTCAAATCAGCTCAGAAGTTCACGCTCAGTCTATGACCAAACCAAGAAGGTTCATTTTCCAACCTTTGGTAGAGTCATACATACAACAAACCTATTCTCAATATTTCATGTGAGTTAGGGATAAACTGAAAACTAAAAATGCTTATAGGATCATAGTTACAGAACTGGAAGGAACCTTGGTAACCATGTAGTCCCACATTCTCATTTTATAATGGAGGAAAATGAGGCAGAGAGTTTTAAGTTACTTGCCCAAGATCACAAATAGTAACAGCCACAGGCAGAATTCAAACCTTGATTCTCTGATTCCAGAGTCAGTACTCCTTCCATATTTGGCTCTTAAATAAAAACTGAAAAAGAAAAAAAAAACCTCACATCCCTAGTTTACTGCTGGAAAAAAAAGGCTGCCACTCTAGAAATTCAAAATATTTCCTTTTGACCACAATCTGTTATTAAAGAAAAGAAAAAAATTTGAGGAAGTATTTCTTGCTAATACTGCTTGCTTCCTTCAGAGGAATCTTCTCTGGAAGCCTACTTGAAATGAAGTAAATCTTGCACCTGCCAGTTGGATAATATTTGGTCCTGAAAACTTAGTAATTTTCCATTGCAAATCACAACACTACATTCAAGAGGCCATCTGGGCTGCTGGCAGCCCCTCAGGTGAGTCCAAATGGTTAATATCAGATGTTTCTCTATGAATAATAGCAACAGAGGAGGAAGAGACTTTGCAAAGCCAGTAGATTTTATCCCTCCTTAAATATACTATTTCTGGTACAACTAATATATGCTGTCTCTGTGCAAATGTTCCTAATGCTCCACCCTTGTATCAGGCCAAAAAACAAGTGAGACATGCACACAGAGCTAGAGCTTTATTTTTTTCAAACAATCTTCTTTAGAAAAACTCAAAATCTGCTCACAGACTAAACCAACAATTTTGCTGCACAAACTTGGGCAAAGTTCAGACTACAAATCAGAGGTGCATGTCAGGTTTATGTAATCACCTGAAGCCCTTCCAAAGCACAGATGGAGATAGAAAGCCTGGCTTCAGAAGGTGCCCAAAATGCAGGAAATGTCCAACAGAGTAAGTTTTCATTTTGTTCTGCATCCCTTGGCCAGATCTGGGTGGATCCTATCTCCTGTGAGCCTTCCTTCTTCACAGAAGGATGACATGCAGTGAAACAAAGGTAGCTTCTGGGGGAAAAAATAAATCTCTTTAGAGGATGACTCCATAAACATCTTGTCTCTATGTCTGTTCTCCTCAATGAGCAATAAACAAAGCTGTGTACTGTCCAACCCCAAAGTCCTCTCAAAGAGTAATTACTTCCACAAGGGCTCCGGGAATCAGTTTCCTGACATGTCACCATTTGTCACCAGTGACCAAAGTCTTTCGGTTTCTTGAGCAATAACTCTGCAGAAGCCACAATGCCGCTGACCACATGCTGATTGCTGGGAAAGCATCTCATGGGACATAGAAAGGAGAAAAAAAATCAATGAAAGAAGTTCTCTAGGTGAATCGGGAAAACTCAGTTCCTTGGTCATGGACTCAAATGGCCCTGGCCAATAAGTCCTGTATGATGGGGAGAAAAGTGGGGTGGGTACAGCTAGGTGGCACAGTGAATAGAGCACTGGCCCTGAAGTCAGGAGGACGTGAATTCAGATCCAGCCTCAGAGACCCACTAGGTGTGTGACCCTGGGCAAGTCACTTAGCCCCAATTGCAAGAAGGAGGATGAGGAGGAGGAGGAAGAGGAGGAGTCGGAGTCAGAGTCAAATTTCTCTAGTCAGTACTTTAATCAGTACTTCAACCACTGCATCTTCTTCTTCTTCTTCTTCTTCTTCTTCTTCTTCTTCTTCTTCCTCCTCCTCCTCTTCCTCCTCCTCCTCCTCCTCCTTGCAATTGGGGCTAAGTGGCTTGCCCAGGGTCACAAAGCTAGTGGGTGTCTGAGGCCAGATTTGAATTCCTCCTAACTTCAAGGCCACTGCTCTATTCACTGTGTGTGCACAATAAAGTGTTTGAGTTAGAAAGAGCTAGGCAAGCTATTTAACCTCTCACACTCAGTTTCCCCATCTATAAAATGGGAATAATAATAGTACCTACCCAACAAGATTGTTGAAATGCTCAAATAACATATGAAAAGCATTTTGCAAACCTTAAAGCTCTATGTAAATGGTAGTTGTTATCATTATTTTAAAAAGGAATTTAGCAGGAAAAAAAATTGTCTACTATTTCCATTAGTCAATTTGGCTTATCCCTTCAAATTTCTAAACAGGCCCTCTCAAGGTAATAAGGCTGAATATGATTTCTGTGGGAATGGAAATATTTTATTTGAATTGTTCTCTATTATTCCATCATTATAGACATGATATAAAAAATGTAGCTGAATAATGGTACAATTGGTGGATTTGTAGCTGGTTGAACACTGTAACCCCAAGAGTTGGTTAATGGGATATTGTCAACTTAGATGAAAGTATCTAATGACATGTTACAGGATATGTTTTCCCTCAGTAAAATATAAGCTCCTTGAGGTCAGAGACTATTTCATTTGTGTCTTAGTATCTTTAGTACCTAGAATATCATAGGTGCTTAATAAATGCTGGGTCTAAGCCTGTTATTCCTCAATAGTATTTTATTTTTTCCAATTCTATGTAAAGACAGTTTTAGCATTCATTTTTACATGATTTTGAGTTCCAAATTTTTCTCTCTCCCTCCCATTCATCCCCTCACCTCAATGGTAAACAATCTGATATAGGTTATATGTGTGCAATCATGTAAAACATATTTCCATATTAGTCACAGTTGTGAAATAAGAAATTGACCAAAAGAAAAAGCAAAAACAAAAAAATAAAGAAAGTAAAAATAGTCTGCTTTGATCTGCATTCAGAGTCCATCAGTTCTTTCTCTGGATGTAGATAGCATCTTCCATCATGAGTCTTTTGTAATTGTATTGGATCATTGCATCTTTGAGAAGAGCTATCATCACATAATGTTACTGCTACTGTGTGCAATGTTCTCCTGGTTCTGCTCATTTCACTTTGCATCAATTCATATAAGACTTTCCAATATTTTCTGAAATCCTCCTGTTCATCATTTCGTATTGCACAGTAGTATTCCATTAATTCATATACCACAGCTTGTTCAGCCACTCCCCAATTGATAGGCATCCTTTCAATTTCCATTTTTTTGCCACCATAAAAAAGATAAGCCTATTATTTCATCAGCATAGGCAATTTCTAGAGTAGAAACACCTTCTATGGATGTGGATCAGGAATTCAACTATACTTTATATGATTAAAGAATTGCCTGTGACATTAAAGGATTAATTGACTTGCAGCCCAGGGGTGGGGAACCTGTGGCCTCAAGGCTATATGTGGCCCTCTAGGTCCTCAAGTGCAGCCCTTGGACTGAATCCAAACTTCACTGAACAAATCCCCTTAATAAAAGGATTTGTTCTGTAAAACTTAGACTCAGTCCAAAGGCCCCACCCAAGGATCTACAAGGCCACATGTGGCCTCAAGGCTGCAGGTCTCCCATGCCTGGTCACCCATGCTCACATAACTAGTAGTGAGAGAGGCAGAAAATTAATGCAGGTCTTCCTGACTGCAAAACCAACGCTTTATCAACGATCCCTCATTGCCTCTTAATGAGTTCTTACAATGCCTTTGTAGAAGTATGGAGACTAGAAAAAAGAATAATATACTCTACCCTGGTGAGACTAGAGTACATCCAGGCCAACCATATCTTCATTCCTCTCCAGGCTGTATTCCTGACTCTTTACCAAACTTTCTTCATCCTGCCAGAGAAACCTCTTTGACCTGAAAAGCTCAGTCCACTCCTGGGACTACATCTCACATTAGAAGTATTCTCTGCCCCTGTAGCATCTTCCTCCAACTGGTTGGTTTCTCATAGAACTTCTATTTTAAGAAGAATGCCCAAATCAACCATGTTTTCATTCATTTCCAGACTGCACTCTTAAATCTTTGGACTTTCTACCATGTCCCTATGCCCACCTCCCATTCCCATTTTTAGCTTCCTTTTATGAGTTATCTTTCTCCACTATAACGTAAGTTCCTTAATGGCAGGAAGTGTCTTTCTGCTTCTATTTGTTTTTCCAGTGCTCAGCACAATACCTGGCACGGAGTAAGTACTTGATAAACTTTTTGACTTGACTTAACTTACTGACATATATATATATATATATATGTGTGTGTGTGTATACATATACATATACATGTACATATACATATACATATATATAGTTATGGATTTTATATTTTAAGAGACTATCACTAAAAATAAAATTTTAATTTAAAAAAGAGGGTATTGACAAGCTGGAAGTCATCCAAGGGGAAGAAATGAGAATGGTAAGGGAACTCAAAACCATGTCTTTTGAGGAATTATTGAAGGAACTGGAGATCTTTTGCTAGGCAAAAAAGAAGTCTAAGGACAGATATGATAATTGTCTTAACGTATTTGAATGTTCTTCATGTGGGAGAGAAATTAGAAATATTCTGTATGCAAAATATTTATGACAGCAAAAGGTCAGAGATGTTGCAGAATGTATTTTCGCATCAAGGGTGGGCAAGCTGACTTCTAAAGTACCTCTAAGAGTTGGATACCAGAAAGGAAATTCAAGAAGAAGCCCCAGTAGGGTTCTTTGCCCTGACTTGACCTTTATCTTCCAATGCTGTGATGGAATTTATATCCATCTTTTTCCAAAGGACCATATTGTGCACATAGCTAAATAGCCTTTCTAGTGGGCTTATAATTCATTTTTATGAAATACAGTTTTATGTGATCCAACAAAGACCCTGAAATTGTCACAACATGAACTATTTTAACTTCTTTTATACACAGTCAGGTACAAAATGCATATTGTTGGATATTAAAGGAACCCTTTCTGTCTCCAGAACAGTTGTGTTTATTCAATTGTCAAATGATTCAATCCTATCTATTCACCTAACTGGTGCAATACCATTGTGGTGGGATTTTAAAAATAGCTTGGTTAAGCATATGAAAATTAATATTCTATAATACACCTCTCTTAAATCTATATCATATTGTGAAAATAGCACTCAGCTTAAAATGACAAAATTCAGAGACTGACTTTGCCACTTACTAGTGTAAACCATGACCCAGCAATCCCCATGCCCTTTTCATGTCCTCTGGTTCACACGGCCCAAGTTCAGTTCTGTGGGGCTTCCTTAAAAGAGGTCACTTCCTTTCTTGGCTCACTATTCCTACTTGGAATTACTCCAGGAAAATTTCAAAATATAGCTTCATAAAGTGAGGTGTCAAAGTGGATAGTGTTGGACTTAAAGTCACAAAGGCCTGAGTTTAATTGCTGCCTCAGACCATTAATAGCTTTGTGACCCTGATCAAGTCACTTAACCTGCCTCAGTTTCCCTACCTGGGGAGATGAGGGTAATACTAGTAGATACTTCACGTGATTATTGTGAGGGTCAAATGAGATAGCCCTTGTAAAGTACTTTGTAAACCTTAAAGCACCATGTAAATGCTAGGTTTTATATTTTACAAATTTCCCCAAATGTTGCTGAAAGGGATCCTCTAGTTCTTGTACATGCATTCAAGTTACTAGTATGTTTTTCAGCTATGAGACAGCTTTAATTTAATTCCGCAGAAAATGAAGATGCAAAGAAATCCAAAAACTGGAAGAGTCCATACAGAGATATGGAAAACATGAAAGGCATCACAGAAGCCAATATGTAAACAAACATGAAGTCCATTTGTTCCCCTGGGGATAGGGTTAAATTGGGGTTTTCATTGAGGGAGTCCTTTGACCTAGTGGTGGAGCACTAACCCTTCCTCAAGGTCCCTAAATGGTCGCTCCCAGACTTGTAATGTCACTTTGTGGTTTGGCTCCCCACCAGAAGGCAAACATACTTTAGGGCTGCTGAATAAGCAATCCCCTTTTCCCTCAGACCTGCACTGTATGAATAACTCACTGATTTTGATCTCCTCATAGGATGTTGCTCAGGAACAAAATGAAAGAATGTCTTGTGTTTCAGGAAGCACCCCACAATAGGAAATTCAAGTCTCTGCCTAACACGTCTTATCCCTGAGCTCTCAAACTTGAGGATCCCCAGAAAGCAATATTAGGGTTGGCACTGCCGAAGATGATTTCCTTTTCTAGTTAGAAGGCTTCATTCTGGGATCATGACAGCTAGACCACCAAACCCTCCCCCTCCCACAAAGGAGTTAGGGGCTAATGAACACTGTCCACAACCCTCTAAAACTTACTAGGCATATGCATGTCCTCATCTGCCATGTGCTTCTACAAGAACTCTATCAATGTCCTAGTTGATGCCATCTCTTGAAATGGGAAAATCCCCTTTTAGGGTCTCTCTTCTCAGACTGCTTGCAAGCATAAGCAATGTTCTTCTCTGATATCTACTCTAACTCTTTGTCTAGAAAGGTGTAACAAAAGTATAGTCAATGCACAATTAAAATTAGGTCATGCTTTACTAAAGTGCCAAATTTTTGGGTTAACAACCCATTAATTTATCTGTTTTTTTTAAATTCAAAGATTATGGTATAGTATAAATAAAAAATGACTTGAATTTAGAAGACCTAGGTTCAGATCCCAGGTCTAGTTATTTTAATAGGAAAAAAAGGCGTGGCGGGAACAAGCCATATCTCTGATGTCAGGCGAATGGTTGACCAAACATTGGTAAAAGATGTAATGAACTACTATTGCCTCTTAGGAAATGACAAATATGAAAAATACAACTAATCATAAGATCTCAGATCTCAGAGGCCATTGTTTGAAGATTTCTGGTAGAAGGGAAACTTCTACTTTTTAGGAAGTTATGTTGAATAAAAGGGGAAAAAAGAAAAAAGCAGAGAATCAGAATATATATAGACTACAACTAATAATTACCATGAAATATGTGATATACATACACACAAAAGGCACATGTACGTGTAAGTGTATGTTTATATAAATATGAATATATAATGTATATATTGCGTGTATGTACATGTAGCTGTACATGTGCGTGCTATGCACATATACATACATATATAGCACATAAATATATGTACATTTGGTCAGACCTGTGATTTCTTTAATGTGGACAATTTGTGTAGAAACTCCCCATACCAATGCAGATCAGCAATTTGTTTGTAACATATAGTCTTAGAATTGGTTGGGGGAAGTGAGAGGTCAAGTGACTTGTCCATCATCGTACATCTACTATGTGTGAGAGGCAAGATGTGAATTCAGGCCTTCCTGACTCCAAGGCTAGCCCTCTATCTACTACAACACTCTAACACACACACAATAAAAGGGGGAACAGAAACAAACAGAATATTTTTGGTACGATCTTCAAGTTAATGTACACACTTTGAATGATCTGTAAATAACGAAATTTACAGTTTCACGCACAATCATTTTAAATTTTTTGTGTATTTTAATTTTACATGACATGTACTAAAAATACAGATTTTAAGACAAAAACAATTAACACCCTCCCCAACTGAACTTGGGTACTTTGCTAGCTATATGAATTGGGGCAAGTCACTCAACCTTTCTAAGCCTCTGTTTTCTTGTTGGTAAAATCAGAATAATTATTACTACCCTGTTCAGCTTCCCTCCCAAGACTTCTATAAAGATCAGATGAGATCACGAGAAAGCACTATAGAAATTTCCACTCTTGAAATAGATCAGATTTTCTTAAGAAGGAACATGTCTATAACTTTGAAAATTTTATGAAACAATGGCAGCTGTGAGCTTTGTTAAACAATGAAAAAAGGGGAAAATTCTCAAGATAGAGAAAAATAAGAATAGATTGTTCCCAATTGCCCAGTTTCTGAAACTAAAAATCACACTTACTAAATTAAAACCTATTTTTAATTTTTACTTATAAACATCAAAATTTTTTACTTTCCAATTCAAGCAGGTAGAGATGATTATAATAGCAAAGCAGCAGAGGCAGAGTGGGGAAATGCCAAGAGGAGTCATCCTGTACTGGGAAAAGGTTAGAAGCCCAAAGGATTTAATTTCACAAACTGATTTCAAAAGGGCACTCTACAGATTCTTTTAAGTCTACTTTATCCCAGGAGAACAATATGAAACCTCCTTGCCCAGAATAAGAATGAAAGTATGTTGCTAATTAATAAAAAATTCAAAAAGGACTTTGAAACCCCATTGGATAAAAGAGATTAAACATCACATTCTTTTGTTCTGTATCATTGCAGTTGGAAGCCATAGTTCATGAAAACTTAAAATCATGCAAATGGCAAGTAATTGAAATATTTAAAGCAATATGTATATAGTATCATTCATAGCTAGGTGGCATAGTGAATACAGTAGCAGACTTGAAGTCAGGAAGATTTGAGTTCAAATCCTACCCCAGACACCTAACTAGAAGTGTGACAGGTGACTTTGCCAAGTCACAACTTTTCTCAGCCTCAATTTCCTCATCTATAAAATGAGGAAAATTATAATGCTTATTCATTATATTGTTAAACGCAGCTCTTGATTTGGCTTTCTCCTGCTCAATAAGGCAAACTCAGGAAAAGAAAGGTAAAAATACTTTTTAGCACACAAAGGCAGCAAGCAGTTGGGTGTGGCCAATGAAGATTTCAAACTGCATGATGATTTTATAGACTGGAGTAAATAACTTCCACATAAGGGCAAAAGTATGTTGATTGGTACATACATGGTAAAGAGATAGGTTATGTGTTGCCTCAGCTTCTTCCATGTCTAAGTTCACATGTGCAAGGGTATTTTCAAAACTTTGTTTTCTGAAGACTGGCTTGTGCATGTACCCAAAGTTTAAACAAGATTTTAAACACGGGGTCACTCAGACTGACTCTGTACGAGTGGCCCACTATGCACAATAGAAGTACTTATTTTTTCCTAGCATTTAGTATAGTTCCTTGCACGTAGTAGGTGCTTCAAATGGGCATTCTCTTGAGATTCTTCCCAGAATTCAAACATCTCACTGTCATTGTTTCCATCACATTTTTTTTTGGAGGGGAGAAGGGAAGCCAATTGGGGTTAATTGACTTGCCCAAAGTCACAGAGCTAGTTAGCGTGTCAAGTGTCTGAGGCTGCATTTGAACTCAGCTCCTCCTGACTCCAGGGCCAGTGCTCTACTCACTGCACCACCTAGCTGCCCCATGTGTCCATAACATTTTTCATCTTTTTTGTCCACTGCCAAAATACTTCTGACTGTCCTTGTCTAAATAGAGTACCACCTTTATACACCCATAAATTTTTTACTAAGTCAACAGTCACTCATGGATTTTAATTGGACTTCCAGCTTTAGCTCCAATATGATTGCCAACTCTTCTCCAGATGGAAAAAAAAAAAAACATCTCACTGATAGCTTGTGGAACTCAGATCTTTTTCTCTCTGATTGGAGCCAGTTCTGAGTGTCTCTTCATTACTCTCATGTCATATGATTGTTATGTGGCTATGTGTAATCCTCCAAGATAACTAGTCATCAAGAGTCACAGACTTTGCTTACAGATGGCTTCTATGTCTTGGGTTGGCATATGATGCAGAGGGTCTTGCTTTCTTACACCATACTCCCTATATTGTGTATCTGTCGCCCAAGAGAGATCCTTTTCTTCTTCAGCAAAGTTATAGGTATATTTAGAATCTCCTATGATGACATTTCAGCTTATGAAAAGGTAGCTGTAGTATTGACCAGGACTATTTTCTTCCCTTATTGTTCTTCCTTGACTTCTACATTTTTGTTGTGGACCTAGACATCGTTATTCCCCTTAGAATGCCACCCTAGAACTCTAGAACATGTTAAGTTCTAGTTAAGTTAAGTAGTAATGTTGCATTGGTAGAAGGCCTCCACTAACTCTGGAGCAGACACATTGGATACTTACTCCCATGATCATCCCTCTGGCCTGTAGACTGCCAGGTTACTCAATAGTAGAAGCAGCCTGGTCTCCTGGAAAAAGAAGGACTGTCCTCATAAGTAAAATCTCCTGGATCCCATCTTCTACTCATTCATCCAAGATCATTGGAATTCAATACAAATTTCTTGGATGTAGCTTGATTTTGAATTGTGTCTATCACAATGAAGACTGGTAAAATACAAGAGGGATGTATAATCATGCTTGTCTGTAGTAGACGGGTAGTATGACTGAATGATAGAGAAGGAGATTATTGCCTCTCACCTCCTCCAACTTAGGAAAGGTTTGTTGGTTTACAGTTTGGGGGAAAGATGTGAGACCTGATTCTCTGTACTGAAAGGCTCCCTGAGAATGGCAGTGAGCAATCCATTTATGTACTGCATTAGCTGCCCACGGAATATACTGTATGTCACAGTGGACAGCCTTGAAGTAAGCAGATAGTAATCAACAGTTAGGACAATGGTATTAATATTTTTTTTCCATTTTCTTTTTTTT